>JAABNX020000075.1:0-13152 GCA_015163995.2 Mormyrus lacerda
ATCCTAATCCTGTTTTAATTCTTTATCATGTAAAATATTTCAAATTTTAAAATGTAATAATAAAGATAGCATTTTCAAATGGTCTTTCATCAGATGTGAAATAATGTGTTAAGTGTAAAAAAACTTTTCAGATGAGATTTTGCAAGCTTCCCTGCCGTTTTTATAGCTATTTTTTTAATGGAAAGCATTTTTGTAGCCCTCAAATAAGCTTGCAGGCTATGAATTAAATTGGATCCTGCAGAGAGATAAGGATAATTCAACCCGAGATGCTAATCTGTGATTGGCCCGTCCACCGGGGCTGCTTTAAGTCATCATTCGTAGCTAATTAAAGGCACGTCATAGCTCATAGCTAGTCATAGACACATCATTGTTAGAAGCTAATTAAAGGCATGTCATCATTCGTAGGTATTCAAAAAAACATCATCAGTCATAGCTGATCAGAGGCATGTCCGCAGAGGCACAGGATTTCATTTAGATGTTTTTTTGTAAGAATAGCCTTGACCCTCACTCAGGTGTGTCTCGGGGCGAGGCCGGTGGGCCAAATACTGTGGTCCTGGGTACCTACGTGCCTGGCAGGGGGCTCAGAGACCGTACGTTGAGTGGCAAAGCAGCATGTTCTGCATTAGCCACTGTGCTAATCGTGCACAGGCTGTATGGTTAGCGGCATAGCGATGTACTCAGTGTTAGCCTCTGTGCTATTCGTAAACGGAGGCCGTACTGTCAATGGCTCCGTTTTAGGTTCTGCGTTAAATATACGCAGGAGCTGTATGGTTAGTGACAAAGTGATGTGCTCAGTATTAGCTTCTGTGATAACTGTACACAGAGGACATAAGGATAGCATCGGGAAACAATCAATTCAGTTACAAATCTTGATTCCTCGAGGCGACGATTCTTATGTGTCCAAGAGAGTTAAAAATCAGTTTTCTTAATATCGATTTAAAGAACCTGCTGTAATTATGTTGGTTACATTTGTTACTCCTAATAATGTGTGGCTGGCGTGATTTTGTTAGGAGACAGACATGTGTCAGCCTGGCACGGCACTATGGTGGATGAGCAAACCTGCAGAGACATTTAAATCCAAAGTCAGGGCAAACTCTGAATTCAGACACCTAGATATGAGTATGACTATCTGCTTGGGTTCACAGACTGGTGCAATTTCAATACAGCGGAGACACAGGATTTCTTTTGAAATTGTTTATTATTAAAACTGCAAACACAATATAAAAACAGCTGCAAACCAAACACACAGCGAGACTGTCTATGTGTTTGAATATCAAAACCCCTAAGAGATGCTCATTTGCAGAGTGAAAATAAAGTCAAATAAATAAAAATTCAAAAATAATACTGCATCATGACAGTCATAATGAAGTTAATCCCATGTTCTGCACTGCTAATCACGGCCGCATATCTATAGCTTGCAGTTATTTTTGGTCAGAATTTCAGAGAAAAACGGCAGAAATGCCACAGGGAGGCTAACTTGCAGAGGCTGCATCTGCTTTGCTGTGGTCGTACACACACACGGATGATATTGTGTCAAATGAGTTAGCATGTTGGATGGATGCAACATATCCGAGCATAATAGAGTCAATAGACTGTCTTGATCTCATCAACGACTCTCACTGGTGTTGGTGTAGTTGATGAGGAAGCCAAAATGCTCCCAAACCACTGATTTAACTGATGTGGGAGGGTCTTTCACCTCTCCAGCAGTAGCCATAACCAACTCATAGCCAAAATTAGCATTATGTTTTTCATGCTGAACATCTACTTGTGAATTTAGGTTCCGACCTGTGTCAAGAAATGTATTCAATGTATTATTGTGCATATGGAACCAAAAGTGATGTAACACAACGTCTACATTATACATTATACGTTATACATTGCTACAGCCCTTGTTGTTACTTTAAATGTAGACCCGAACTTCTCAGCACCAAAAACAATCACAAAATTGTGATTCATATCAAATTGGCAAAAAAAATATCAATATAATATTGATTCTCTGCCAGTTCCCACTCCGAGTTAGCAACATTACGCCATGCTCTGTGTTAGCCTCTGTGCTAATTGTACGCAGAGGCCATGCAAATACCGGCATAGCAACGTGCTGTGTGTTAGCGCCCGCTGCCATCACAGCCTCTGCGTTAAACGTACGTGGAGGACAAGATACCAGTCAGCGACTCACCAAACCCCCATGTTATTGCATTGTTACACACCCATCTGCGCTGGCATTTCCCTGAAGGTCTTCACCTAGGCGCACGTGTACCTTCGAGAGTACACGCCCGTCTGTATGTCTGCATGTTGGTTATTAGCGTGTAGCAGGTGTCTGCAGGAGCGTACGGTGAGTGTCTGCACATGCGAGCAGCGACAGGGGCCCTCACTGCAGGATTCTCACATCGTTTGGGCTCTTCCTGTCCTGGAAAGAATCCTTCTTCCTGACCACCCGCAGTGCTGGCTGGTGGCCGCTGTTCCCCGTCTCACAAACAGGGCGGGGCTTTCAGCCTATAGGATGCTGACAGCTTAGAATTCAACAGCGTGAAATATCCCTATCGGATAAACCCCTGCATCCTCCTTGCGATCAGCCTGCAGTGATACTCACAAATGCTTTTCTCTGTAATTTACCATGGAGAGATCTGGGATCTGTCACTTTGCTTTTTCATACTTAATTGCAGACAGATTCATTAAAAAAATCATTTTATTTAATAAGCAGCATTATTCTAGTTGTCTTTGGGGCTAAATGAAAATGTAACCAGATTTCTTTGACCTCTCATGCTGCACCGTAAATAGCAGACGCTGGACTGTGGTAACATAGCCGATGCTGTGATGGTATTCGAGTCTCTGCCTGGGTGGGGGCGGGGAGGTGTAGGATGGGGGGGCGCTGGAAGGCAAGCAGACAAAAGGGAGGCACAGTTCAACGGCTAGATGGCGGCAGCTTCCGTCGCCACATTTGTCGTTTAAGAATGAATGCCGACGCAGTTCTGGCTTGGGGAGGGGGGGGGGGGGGGATGAGGGTAAAGGGGTCTGGTGAATTCCTCCCCTTGTGGAGGCAGCCATGCAGGGCCCAGTTTAATATAAGAGAGCGGTTAACATCTATCAATAATGCAGCTGGGGGTAAGTATCTGAGGTGCAGCTCATTGGGGGGTGGGGGTAGAGTGGAGACCCGTAATGTCTACCACGTGGTTGGAGGATCCAGTTTGAGATCACGCCCTCTTTCTTCTGGTGCCGTCAGAGTGTGTGTGTGTGTGTGTGTGTGTGTGGGTGGGTGCGTTACATGTTAGCGTGTTGGGGCAGTGGTTGGGGGGTGTGGGTGTATGGGTGACCGAGCCTTTCACAATGACGCATGCTGTTTTATAAATGTCGCATAAATGTTGCAGAAACGTTTGCTGATTTCCCAGCCTCCTCCAGTGCTGGGTCCAGTCATGCCCGTTTGTACAGGCGGAGCACAGAGCAGATGTCTCTATACATCTATTATTGGTCTGGAGACCACAGTCCTTTGTTTTGTTCATTATTTGACGTAAATTGTTATTTTACTGCAGGCATTTCAGGCAATTATTTTAATCTTATTATTTTGGGTGTAATTATGTTTTAGTAATGTTTTTTCAGTTAAGTTATCCCACATCGTCACCTGAATTTAAATACAAAAATATCTTTAACAAACTAGAAATAGTTGTAATAGAAAAAGTATTTGGTAACATATTTTAGTTCTAATACCTAAATGACAAAAGAAAAAAAACAAAACAGAAATCAGTATGGATTATCATTTAAAACAAAATGAAGCACACGTTTTTTTTTTAATTATGCTTTTCGTAACTAAATTTATGCAGTTTTAATATCATATAAATCACACACACATACAGTATGTAATATGATGTGTGTATATATTTATATATAACAATGTAATATAATACTAGAGCGCATCTTAATATTACATTTAAAATTTTGTTTTTTAACTTGCACTTTGTCTTTTACTTCTGTATTCCTGTTACATTTGAAGGCTTGAGTATGCTGAGTTTCAGAATGTAACTACTTTCTTTATTATATGTTATCAATTGTACATTTAAAATATATCCATTTATTGCTCCTAATATTTTGATGAATATAGTTTTTGATTGGTTATCAACGCAGGACAGTATTTTTATAACATGATTACAAGAGACATTTTAAGAGCGAGAAAGCTGATATGTGCCGACATTTATTTCCATATTTTCAAGAGGAATTCTCAGATTTATATGCATATTAAAAATACAGATATAAATCATCTTTGAAGTAGATATTTGTGTGTAACTGTCACGGATTTTTATTCGAAATCTCTAGTGTGCTGTGCATCTTTACCTAATATTAGCACATGAACTTGTCTGTTGGCCGATATGTTAAACATGATCAACATGGGAATTACTTTTATATGCTGTTTCCCAGTTCTTTTAGGGTAGCTGAGGGTACACATTCATATAAGTAAATAAATAATCACACTTCGCAGATACTGCCAGCACGTCCATCGGATGGTTTTGTGCTTTTAAAACGCGCCGCAGCGGAATATGAGATACAATGATGCTCTTCCCTGAATTAATTTTGCATTGAATCATTTTTCACCCTTTATATAACCCCCCCCCCCCAACATCTCCTGCTTAGCTTAAAATGGAAATTTCCAAAACATTATCTTCTCCTAAAATCAAAATGATCAAAGTGACCTGATCTTCAGGTCACTGTGTCAGAATATTAGCAAGAACTCCTGTTATTTTATTAATATTTATCTGTTTATTCGGGGTGTACTTGGAGAAATTTAAGGAGTCTGTTATGAAGGCACAGATGGCTTGCGCGATTCATCACGATACGACAATCGCTAAACCATTTAGGTCAGGCAGGGGGAAAATTATAAAAGGAAAATAAAATAATCCCGGTTCAAATAAATGAGGAATACAACAGCAAAAAAACATTTATTTTTTTCAATTCCTATTATGATGCCCACAGTTTCTTCATATAAAGTTGCATTGATCTGTAACTGTAAGTCAGTGATGCTGGGATGCAGGTACAGCTTAAGCATGTCAGAGGGGCCTTCTCCTACACATGGGGATGAGTTGTAAGGGTGGACGGCGAGGATGGAGGTCTGGGGCTAATGACAGCCAACAGTATGATCCTGGGAGAGACTGTGAATGTGACGCAGATCATTCTTTCTTTCCGTCTGTTTCTCTGATTTTTTCCCTGCAACAGATTTGAACATGAAGCTTTTTCAGCCATCGGCGTTTGTGTTTGATTTCTCGTACTAGGTTGTGAGTCGTAAAAAAGACTGGGCACACTGATCGAAATATAACAAGTAAATATGCCCCCCCCCCCCACCCAACACAAAGCTAAAAACGCCATGGCAACACACATTACCCAATTTACTATGGAAAGCGGTATGTGAGAGTTCAGCCTGAAGAGAGCATGAGTTCTAAAAAATGACCGCTTTCCCTCCACGGAGGAGACGTGTGGGCGCAGGGTGCGAGGAGCCCAAATGCATTTTGATCAGGCTGGTTAGGGGATAACGACCTTTATTAGCATGCTGGTGATTCAGTAACGGTGCTACGCGATAAATAGATTAGCCCTTGTGAGACTGACGGATGTTGGTTATGAAAGTCACCTCTAGCCATGGATGTTAGTGGTTTAGAGCCGGCAGTCAGCTGCGTCCACGGCTATCCAGTTGGAAACACTGAGCCAGTCAGCGGGATGTGGTCTGACAAATTAGCATGGGCAGGTCAGAGTGCTTCATGGTGGTTGTGGGTGACAGCAGAAAAATGCATGCCAGGATAATATGGGGAACGTGGTAATTTTGGCCCGAATCCCGAAAACTGCCAGAGAATGGCCTTATTGTTGCAATCCGGGCCAGGATGCTATTGTGAAACACACAGTATGAAATTTCCCCCAAATGCCACATTCCTCAAAGGCAGTGATGAAATAGATGACAGGACTTAAAAATATTTAAAGGATGAGGAAAGAAGCGATTTTCCATTATTGTTAATAGTGTTGCATTTTCAAACTCTGCAGGACTATTGTTTTCATGTTGCGACACAAATTAAATGCATCCCCACAATCTGTAGGTCTTCATCCCCCAAGGCAACCCAAACAGATGAGCACAGACTGGTGGTCAGAATGAGTAGTGCAACTCGTCGGATGGCTGGCGTGCTGTATACCCTCCTTCCTGTTGCGTCAATGAGCACTGCATTCTCCTGTCTGGTGATAATTGGATGCTTGACCTGCGACCAGCAAATCTTAGTGTCTGGCGACATGATGAATGCTCTCAGGATTTCACAATAGCTACAGCCTTCTGCCCCCTGCAGGTTAAAATTGGTAAATACCCTTGGCCGCTGACCTAGCCCTTCATGTAGCTATGCTAAATCCCTGAATGTCCTGTTGCTATCGAGATTTCACCTTCAGTGTAAATATATAAAGGCCACTGACTGTCACTATTACCCCTGATACATTTTAATTCCTGGCCGCTATTTTGACACCTGCTTCACTGTTCTGTGTCAGCCCAGCTTTCGTTTTGTGTAATTCAGCCCCGGAAATGCTGATGAATAGTGTTTCAGGTCCATAAATTTGATTTCCCGAGAGCTGTGGGACCCTGCAGCATTGTGGCCTGAGAACCGACTCTGCTTATTTCTGATCCTCTGACCATACGTTTATATTCCTGATGAATAGAAATCCAAAATATATGAGTATGTGTGTGACATTCTGGGTGTATTCAGTATATTCAGCATAAACCACACCTGTACAGTGAACACAGTGGTGTGACTGTATGCATTTGCAATTTTAGAATTAGAATTAGCTTTATTGTTCTCACAGGGAGATTCTACAATTTAATTGTACGCAGATGCATATATATCTGTGTGTGTGTGTGTGTCTGTCTGTATATATAGAGCTTTGACTTTATAGAAACATGTAGCTAAGGTAACCAGATTAGCCTGGAGCAGGGCCTCCTGAAGGAGATTATTTCGGCCATGTTTAATCCCTCCCGCTTCCGTGGATCTCTGGAGACTGCACTTTAACGCCTGGATGCGGACTGCAGGTGTGTTAAAGGAAGATGAAAGTTTAACAGATTGACAGGGGCTGCTCCTATGTACTTGCTGGTGGGGGTCTGGTGGGAGAAGGTAGGGGGGAGCAGATTCCCGCTGACTCACTTGCTTACCTCGTCTTCCAGGGGCTGCGGCCCCCACAGATTGTTGATGGGCGACAATTGAAAGGGCTATACCTGCAGCAACCCCCCTCAATGACAGTTAATCAGTGTCATAGTAAACAGAGGAAACGGGCACATCCGCGGGCAGCCCCGGGGTTAAGGACCCAGACAAGGAAAAATGCTGGATCAAATCCCAGCAAAGATCATTGATAAAGGACTTAATGTATACTGCCTGAAGGTGCCTGAATGTGAAGCTGCTGGTTGTCTAAGTTAACATGGGGAGAATCTGGGCCCTTTGGATGGAAGGCAGGAAAACAGTTCAAAATAAGAACTGGCTCCTTTCAGGAGACACTGACATTTGACTGACAGCTTTACAAAAGATGTATTACTCATGGCAACCGGCCATAGCAACCAGTGAAGATGTGCGTGCCTGGTGTTGAAACCAAAGCATATAAACTGAAATAAACGGTTTCAGCTTATATATGTGCTTGTACACATTAAGAAATTGATTTGTAATTAGTGGGATTGACATGCTGTATGATAACAGCCGTAACAGAATCTATCCATTCATCCATTTTCCACTTGTCTTGTTCAGGGTCGTGGGGGTTCCGGAGCTTTTCCCTACGGGCACAAGGCAGGGAACAACTCAGGATGGGGTGCCAACCCATCTCAAGACACACGTAACAGAATCATGGAAATAAATAATAAATACCATTTCAGCACAGGGTGCACACCAGCACTCCCTACAGGGCATTTAGAGACTGACATTCAGATGAATTTTAAATACACGCTTGATTTTTCCAGTTTAATCTCGCAATTCAAAAGCATGCAGCTGGGTTAACTGGAACAGCCATGCTGTATGAGAGTGTGTGACCTGAGATGGACTGGCATCCCGTGCAGGATGCTGCACAGGCTGCAGGCCTTGCAGGACTCCTGCAGAACGTGTGTTATTTCATCCATCCATTTATTGCAACCACTTGTCCTATTCAGGGGGGTCCAGAGACTCCTGGCATCAGACAGGGACCAACCCTGGGTGGGGTGCCGACCCATCGCAGGGCACACTCACACACCATACACACCTAGGGGCATCCCCATGTGTAGGGAACCGCCCCTCTGTGGGAGGGGGGGGGGGGGAGATGGACCAGAGTACCCAAAAGAAACCCCACGACGACAACATGCAAACTCCACACACATGTAACCCAGGCGGAGACTCAAACCCTGGTCTCAGAGGTGTGAGGCAACAGTGCTAACCACTGCACCACCATGCCACCCCTATGAATGTTATTATTTATAATTATTATTATTAATAATCATAATAATAATATAGTTCAGGTTTTTAAGTGAATGTCTTTTTAAAATGTTACACAATGACTGTTTGCTGCGGGCCTCATCATTTAGGCACAGTATGTGTGTTTGTGTGTGTGTGGTTGTGTGGGTGGGTGTGTGCCCATGTGTCTATACGTGTGAAGCCAGTCAGCACCCCCCCCCCCCAACCACGTTCCTCTAGCTCTCGCTGAATATTCATAGCTCCCGTCTAATTGACGCTTTCCTGAGAGCACATTATGCAGCTGTAATCAGGATCGCAGTGAAGGATGCGCCAGTGTGTAATATGTGAACCTAAATATTCATCAGTGTCCTCAGGAGCTTAGATGAGGGGTGTAGAATCCGGCTCCCAGTCACACGGACCCGGCCCAGATCCCAGTGGGACGGACGGTGTCCAGACGAGGAACACACCTGGACCAGCACTCCCCCTCACAAAATGATAGCTCTTGTGCTCTTTGTGAGAAAAGCGCATCAGTCTGTTTGTCTTGATTCATTCGCAGGGCCCCAGGGTCGCCGGAGGATGGACAGTTTCATGGCAGCGCCAGCAGGGAACATTCTGGAACCGTAAGTAAAACCCGACGCCAGCTCCCTCTATGTGATAAATATTGTACTGCAGCTGGCATGGTATGGTGATTTAAACATGAGTTAATTATATTTACAATCTAAAGTATTATTAAGTATTAATAATATTACAATAAGTATTGTAATAAGTATTATTACAATTATTATTTTTTTATTTCTTCTTATTATTCTTGTTTTTATTATTAGTATTGCTGTTGTTGTTATTAATCCCTTTAATCTGAAGCACTCTGCGTCCTGCTCCCCTCCTCTACCGACATTCCAGCGCAGCCACGATTGCGCCTCCCTGTCGCTGCTGCTTGCTCCGCATTCCCCACACGGCCATGACACCGTCTCCGTGCCGCGTCCGCCTCCCACCTGCACAGCTAGTGCCGCCATCTCGCATTTCCACCAGCGCGTGTCACGTATCGCCCTGACCACCCACGTCTGCCTTTAACTCTGAACCTGCCTGAATCCTATATGCATTTAAACTTGCTCTTTTGGGGTGAAGTCCCTTTTTATTTGGTGATATTGATTACATTTATGTATTTATGATGTTATTTAATCGAAAAAGGGGAGCATCCTTGAATCCACGCTCGCCGTTTGCATTTTATTAATTCACGGAGAAAGCAAGGTTAGACCATCACAGGAGCAATTGGGGTTAATGCCCTTTCTTAGGGGCTCAGTGGAACGATGACTTTGCCAGCCAAGGGATTCAAACCAGTGACCTTCCGATCACAGTACCGTTAACCGCTGAGCCACATGACAACAGGGCATAGCCCTGTGTCACGACAAGGTCATGAAATGGAATGGCTGAGTCTGTCATTCCTTACAGAAAAAGTGTAGCCATCCCCACGTTATGGTTAATGTACTGGCACTCCTATCCTAAGTGATCCTGAGCTGCCACTCAGACAGGAACGCCAGTTGCATTGTGGGTAAATGCAGTCCCAAGGAATTGCTAAGGTCCCATAAAAAAAATGTGGAAGCAGATTTCTGGCACAGGAAGAAACCACGCTGGGGGTCCGGACTCCAAGAGCCCCCCGGTAATCCAGGCACAAAAGCAAGCAGTGAAAGAGGCAGCGTGGCCATTGTGAGCAGCAGGGCCAGACCAATTACCCCTTTGAGCGGCTTGGCACCCGGGGCTGGGGCACGTGCCTGTCTCTGGGATCTGCGCGCCGTGCGAAATCTCCTTATCCGCGTTCAATTAGCCAGCTCCGGCCGCGGAATCCGGCACTGCGCTCAGCCTGCCGCCCCCTAAACCGCCCGCACGCCTGGGCCGGCACACGGGCTCGCCTGCTGCATTCAAATGATTATGGTTAAAATGTTATTTTAACAATTTTTTAACAGTTGAACAATCGTGGGGGGGGGGGGTCTCAGCAGACTTTAATCTGTCATCTCTCTAAAATAACTGTAGATAATCTTGTTTTTTATGGAACAAAAACTGACGTTGCTTTTCATGCAAATCTTTAGCAATGCTCCTTTTTTCATGAGGGCATGCTGCCTTTGCAGTAAAAAACTGAAATTCTGAATATTTTAAGGGCATTGTTCATTTTATAGATCGTTATCACTCTTAGCACAGCCCTGCCTAACAATCGCCCCTATTTATGAAATTCTTGTTCTGTAGGTTAATTGTCATTCTCTCACAAATCCCCCCGTTTCTGTCATGCTCGCCGCCTGTATTCTTCTTGCGCAATGAGCAGATTAGGCGACATCGCACTGGACAAAGCAGATTCGCTTAGCCAGATAATTCGTCTGTTTTGTATTCCGAGTTTGCCGAGCTAATTAAGAATTCAGTCCTTTTGGGCTTTTCCGTAGCGCAGACATTACAGACATTTTTGTCCGTAAAAATACAATCGGCAAATCCTTGAGCTGTCCGTCTCCGCTGTGGGCCTTCCCCGATTTTCCAGAGCTGTGCCTGTTTGCAATTATTCGCACACAGCTGCCAAAAGAGAGCCTGAGTTAATTTGCATTTATTTATTTAGCAAGTAAATTAAACAACAAAACTCTCAGCACAGGTAGGTAGAGAAGAATAATGAGTGACTGCGTAGGAGGGAAATTATTAATCACGTAGTTGCGTGATCAAACAGCTAAATATAAAAAATATTCAGACAATAATTAGGAATACAATAAAATAGGACTAAAGGTTAAAGACAGTGATATAAAATACATATGATCTTCAAGACTGGAACGTATCAGATATCACCATCTGTCTTATTGCTGATGACTTTCTACATCACTGCTCTGCACTCTCAAAGGAGTATGGGACAGCTCCTGTGATTTTACCCCACCTTTAATAAATGTCTGAAAATATCAGCTTTTTTTAATGACCAGTATAACCATTTTTATTGTAGGAGAAAAATAGCCATTTCCTAACTCTTGAAAAACATAATATTTTTCTTCTGTCTAAATGTCCAGCCTGGAAACCTTTCCTGCACCCCTTAATTATGGAGTTTAAAGGTGATCTCTGGCTTTCTATCATGGTGAGTATGAGCTTGGGATGTGATACAGTCAGGGCTCTTTCTTGACACTCACCCACAATCTGCTTCATTTTATCTATATCTGATGCAGAAATATTTTTTCTAGCTCAGAATTTTAAAAATGCTCTGGTTTTAATTAGATTCTTTTATCTGCCGATTTTAACTTGTGCTTCCCATGCAGCCCTGAGTTTTTATATATTTTTATTTTACACACTGTGGAATTTAGTGTGTATGAATAATTTCTGATGCCGCTGGACGTCATCTTGGCCAGACACCCACCAGGAAAGACCCCCCCGCCAGGGCTGTCCCTCAGTACTCTTACGCTGTTACGGCCTTGTTAACAAACGGCCAGTGACTGATAACAAGGTTGTGTCCGTTGCAAGGCTCTTCACTGTTTAACGGCAAAACGGCAACCCGGTTTGGAAGCAGGGGGCCTGGGGCCAGCCGGAGAGCTCAGCTCCTTTCACTGCTCCGCCAACAACTGCCTGGGCCCTCCCACGCCATGCGCGGTGAATAGGGAATGCGGTATGTGTGCGTCTGTGTGTGTATGTGTGTGTGTCTGTGTGTGTGTGTGTGTATGTGCCCGTGTTGTAAAAAGTCCAGATCCTCTACTATATGAATAAAACGTTAAACAAAACCATTCGACTAATTTTACTTGAATTCCCAATAAGCATCTGATTTTGTTTAAGCCTCTATCTTTAGTTGCATTAGGTCGTTTTAGAGAAAGACGATAAAATGACTCTTTCGACGATAAAATGACTCTTTCGACCTCTATGGGGACACAGACCTGAGGCTAGTCCTTTGCTCACACGCAGCTGTGTGATATTCGCCTGAACGCGAGGCAGCCTCTGTCTGGGACTGTCACACCGGCTTCTGATAGACGTGCTTCCCTCACCCTCACCGTATCGTCTACATTTCTGGGAAAGACGCAACTTGCGGACTCATCATGCAGTTGAATGCGGCGCGGCGTGTGTGTGTAACACGGGTGGTCAGGGTGCTTAGCCTGATCCTTCCTGGTATCGCACAGCACAGATGCAGTGGCATGCACTGCACCTGCAGAGAGCTCCACAAGTATGACATGTAAGGAATCATAGGCTTCTACATTTACGGGAGTCATAATTTCCCACAAAATAAAAAAATCCCCTTGATCTTGTTACCCCTCAGTGCTGCTCACATTTTTCTGATACCCCCATTTCAGTCTGGTTGACTTTCATCTACTGAAGCAAGCAAATGGGAGGCAGAAAAGCAAATGTGTGTATCTGCATGCGTCGCCCATATGTGCATGCCGTACGTGCGAGTGCCTTTCAGAAAGGAGGCAGAGCGGCCAGCTTCACTGCAGCTTCGAAACAGGGCTTCCAAGGAACCAGGGCTTTGATACATGCCTTCTGGATTCTTTATACACATACACATCACGCGCTCTCTCACATACAGACACAGGCTTGTAATTATATCTTTGTGGGGACTCTATTCATTTCTATGGCGAAAACTCTAATCCTAACATGAACACCTTAACCCCTTCCCAACCCTAACCTTAACCATAAATAATCAAAAAAGACTTTTGGCTTTTTTAGTTTTTTTGATTCCATTAGCAGATCTTTGTGGGGACCTGTGTGGGGACATAATCCACACGTACACACATACACACGTACACAC
>JAABNX020000075.1:13252-30261 GCA_015163995.2 Mormyrus lacerda
TTGATTCCATTAGCAGATCTTTGTGGGGACCTGTGTGGGGACATAATCCACACGTACACACATACACACGTACACACATACACACGTACACACGTACACACATACACACATACACACGTACATGTGTGCAGTTCCCAGTCTGCTCTTTCACACGCTTGCAGAGCAGCCAGCAGACTGACTCCGGCAGAAAGACGGTCGCCAAGATACACATTAGGTTGGATCTCCTGGTTGCTTATTGGACGCCTCCATACACATTAGGTTGGATCTCCTGGTTTCTTATTGGACGCCTCCATGCACATTAGGTTGGATCTCCTGGTTGCTTATTGGACGCCTCCCTCCCAGGTGACTTTGGAGGTTTTCAGGTTGATCCTCGATTCATTTGCACAATTAAAAAAGACTGATTATGAAATGTGGGGGTACAGCAGAACATTCAGGGGACCATAGCAGGTCCGCCTCCCCATGCCTGGCGCCCTCCATGCTTCTGTGAGGCGAGCAGATACGCTTGTCCTTGCATCTGGGAGGGTTGTCTCAGTGACACCAGCAGGGTGTCTTGGACGTGCCAGGGAAGAACTTGAGGGACAGCCCGATGATGGTGGACGGTCGGGAGATGGGCCTTGGTGAGATGAAGCCCACTGGTGGGCGTCTTGAGATGAAGTGCCTTTGCAGTCTGAGCATTTGTATGACTTGGAATTTGTTGCCTTTTGACTCTTAAATGTTCAGACAGAAAGTCCCTGTTCGTGGCGTGTCCCAGAGAGAGAGACGTCTCAAAGCTGCCTGTGGATTTCTGGGCCGGTTCCACAACAGCTTGGCCTTCAGAAGAGGCCTGAAACATCCCATGGAGACAACCAGCCCCCGGTACCGGTCTCCAAACTGCGCGTGATAATTCTTCATACTGCTTCCCATTATCGTATTTCTTACCTGGCCTGTCTATCGACCGCAAAATGCATGACGCAAATCCGTCACAGCATTACTGAGAGGCAGCAGACGTCTGCAAACCACCCTCCTAGTCCTCACCACCTCAAGCTAAATTTAGACCAGGAAACATCTGATCTTATGCTAAGAAAGGTGGCCCACCTCAAGCCGGATGGGTCCAGCTGCATCAGTAACCGCAGAAATTGCCGGTCCGCTGCAGAAATATCGCATTGCTGTCCCTCGCAGTCAGCTGCTGGCCCTGCGATAAGATTTACAGTCGATCGGCATCTGTTTCTTGTCACATTGCGAAAAACGCTCTTTTACGATGTGCAGGAGCTTTTCGAGTTCTGCCTCCTTTAATGGAATAATCAGTCAAGGACCCAATGCCCTGTTCTTTTGATGTATTCATGTCATTTTATCAGTTATTTCACGGTCCTCATTAAATCCCTGTTTATAAAATTTCTGTATAAAGTGAAATATTTATATGGGCAGGATGAAAAGATTTTCAGAAAATTTGCAACAGTAAAATGACGCACAATCCACTCTACGGTCTGCAAACCACAGTAAAACGAAGGTACAAGTGGCTGTTGTGTGATGCATTTCTGTCAGTATTCACGGCTGATGTTCGTTTAGCATGTCCCAAACACTACCACACAGGTCTTTACCTTAATTTTTTTAACTGAATCTGTTACCTTGACAACCTTTGGGAAGGCTGGATTGGTCAAAGGGATCCATAGAGTATGCTGATGCCTGCTCCGTTAAATCCTGATGCCTTTATTATTAATCACACTGAGGTTTACGCTCAGTGAGTGTCAGGGTGACACATTGCGGTCCCCAATGTGGAACACCTGCCAGATTTGGGATGGGACTCCTGCCATGTTCCCTTCCAGGAAGCTGTGGGGTATCTGACTTCTTCACTTTTTTGTCCCTGCCCTGATTCACGGTACCATTTCACAGCCAGTCATTAGCATTCACAGGACATGGCTCAGTACAGGAACCACATTGGTCCATTACAGATGCTGATGTCACTTCCTGGAGTCAATAGGGTTGCCAGTTTTATGGAATTATATAAATGGCTGCATTCAACAGAAGCTACATGCACGTCAGAAGCTCTGCTAAGAGTGATATTTACTCCATATGACTGTGGTTTCAGTGGTTACCTCTGACCTAATTATGACACTTAATTAATCAGGTTGATGAACGAGCTGAACTGGCTGCCACAGTAATAGCAGAACAGGTTTAGGCTGAATGGGCTGGTGTCTGTGATTAGCCTCTTCTAACGTACTCCTGTCTTCCTATGATGCTGCAGAGGGGGGTGCCCAGGTGCATCATAGCCTCTGGGGGCAGCAGTGTGCCAGGACAGTAAAGCTGGGCAGGTGGGGGTCCCACCTTGACGTTACTCCCCCAAAGACTGTCAATGCGTCATATGTAGGACACGTGTGTAGCACGTGCGGGTTGTTGAGGGACATGTGCTTGTCAGGGGGGGGTGGGGGTGTTAGGGCACAAGAAACTCTCGGAGTTGCACACCCCCACCAAGAGCAGTGATATTGTTCGCCTGAAGGACACTGGCAGCCATCCAGAGTCCGGGGTCGGCACTCAAAGCCGTTTAATTGAAACCGTAAAGCAGCTCTTGGCTCAAACCCTGTGACAATGGGATTGACCCTGCGGGGGGAGGGGGGGGTGTTCAGGGGGCCGAGAAAATGGGGGATTAGGCAAGAATGCGGTGCAGGGATGTCATACCGACAGAAGGACTAGTGGACGGATGTATCTCCAGGAAACGGGTCTCACCGGTTGGTCGGGGTCACTGGGCCAAATGGTAAGGAGTGGTTTTGCTCTGCCCCTGAGTGGCCCAGATGACGCTGTAGCCACATTTTGGGACTCGTGGGATGTATCGTGCCATCAAAAGATCCACCTAGTGAAAACATCGGAAAGAGCGTGTAGTCCATGTAGCAAGAGTGAGTGCAGCTTGCTGAAAGCCTTCCCATCAGTCCTGCCTCCAGATTCATGTTATTTTTGCCGACACGGTGAGTGTGTCAAGAGTGAGTGGGAGAGTAAGGCAGACACGCTGGAGGACAGGAAGTGAGGCTTTCATTTGAAAACCAAATACGTGTGAATCGTGCGTTGAACCTCACGCTCGAGGTTTAACTCTGTCGTCTGGCCCCCTTAATGCCCGTCATCTCGCATGCAAAGCGCAGGCTTAAAAGCCTGTCTCCGCACCATGCAATTACGAATCGCAGCTCGGGGAAGAGGCTTAGGTGGCAGGGAGGCTTGGAGAACAGAGCAGGGGATTGTGGGTAAAGTATGTCAGGTCTCAGCAGCAGGTCTGCCACGCTCGTGTCGAATCAGGGGAGACAACTGCCTCGTCTGCCTCAGCCTGGATTCCCCATCAGACTTTCAGTTTCACACTGCGGGAATAAAAGGCCTCTATCTCACACATACACACACACACACACACACACACACACCGCGACACATACGCGCACGCCGACAGCAGCTGCGTCAGAGGGATCGCAGCAGCGTCGTGATTCCTGTGGGTGCTGCGAGCGAGCTCATCCTGTGTGGATGTCTAGCGGAATCACAGGCTTAAAGAGCTTAAAATATGTGTCTGTGGGGCCAATTCATCAGGTCCTTCTGAATTTTTAAATGAGAAATGCAACAGCAGCAGGCAGTAATGGCACTTTTGAGACAATACAGGTGGTCTTTTCCATACGGATCCTCCAGCCTCTAAGGCTTGAAAAAAAAAAACAAACATCTGATGGTGTTTTTTTGGGGGGAGGCAGGTCAGTTCTACTTTTGGACACCAGATGCCGACTTCAACTAGCAGAGGGGCCCAGATTTAAGGCAACAGGAGCCACTTAGTGAATGTAATGTTGCTTGAAATTTGTCGGGGCTCATCCGGATTTTCTTTGCCCACAGGTTGACGGACGGCGAGCTGAGGGTAGGGGGGGGGTGCCAGTGACCTGGGGGGGCGGGGCAGCTGGTGTTGTGAATCAGGCCGCCGAAGTGAAGCCCGGCTACTTCCCAACACCAGGGTCACACCCCCACCGCGATCGCCAGCTGCGGCGAGACCGCCATGCGACAATCTGCAGCGCCATGTCGCAGGTTTAAAGCTTTCATGCGCTGCCACCTGAAAAACGCAACTTTACTCCTCATCGCAGAATCCATCAAAAGCCTTGCATGTTTTTTCAATTTTGTGATAAGATTGTCGCTCCGTTGTCTTTACCTCCAAAAAGGGAAAAATCCAGATGGCCATTGTTGAGAAGAAGACGCCCCCCGATCTGAGAGAGGAGGCACATAGACAATGTGTCTGTAAAGCTGCAGCTCCATGCCTCTGCTGCGCGGTCAGGATCATTTTGGACAGAATGACTGCTAACAAAATGTTATTGCGGATCATTTGTAATTAGATTTAATTTGTAGGTGTAATAGGTTTTTGAGGACAATTTATTACACTCGATTGAACACGTTTAAATATTGTTTTGCTTTTGGATTTTATGCAATTCTAAAATGTAATAATTTTTATTTGAATATTATGCAAATACACCTCAGTATATGTATATAGATATAATGGTTTTGAATGTTAGTTGTATCGTTGGTTTCATGAAAATTGTATTTCCCTAAAAACTTTGCCTCATGAGCAACATTAGCCTCGCTTTCGCTCTCCTGTTCTTGGAGCTCTCTTGCGGGGGTCACGAACACAGCAGCTCGTTTTCACAATTTATATTTTCAGCACATTTCACACATTGCTATCCTGTGTATTTCTATTCATATCCGTGTTCATACTCGGCTGCACGCTTGGAACCTGAAACAGTGTGGTAGCACAAGGTTATATTGTATTTACACTTTCGAATCTTGCAAATCTGATTTGATCCCGGCTGTAGGAAATATTTCATTATCTTGCAATACAGGGATGGCGCTGTAGTTGCTCTTGCGCTCCCCCTAGAGGCCAACTCACTCTTCACTCTTTGGGTGGTTCATTTGCGACATTGTGGTTCTTCTCAAAGAGGTTTATCCCGACTATGAAAAATAAATACTAATTATTACAATTATGACAAGCTTCACAATCAGACCCCCCCCTCCCCAAAGTGCTGATCAATCACACCAAAGCCAAAATAAATATACAGAAAATGGGAGTAAAGAAATAAAAGTTGTTCATTGTTGATTAAATGAAATGTATTTTACATTATAACACAATGTATAATATAATAACTTACATTATTATACAACTAAAATATAACACTAATTATTATTATTTTATCATTTTTATTATTATTATTACAATCAAAATGACACCCACAGCTGGTCATTGGCCATGCCAGATTCCGTGAAGATGCCCAAACAAAAAAACGACGAGGGACATCGACCCCAAGTTCTGCCGTACTGCAGAGGCTAAATTGGAATGAGCCCCCAGAGGGCGACACGGAGCGGTTTGGTCCATCTTGTTAATGGTTAAAAACATGGGCACCCACATCAAATACCAATGCACTTTAACATTAAGTGAGAACTCCTGCCAAGCAGAATAATGTTCCAGTGAGTACGCAGTCCTGGGCGCATATTGGATCTGACTGCTGAAATGAATCCTGATTAGCCCTCCCCGTGCTGTGGTCACCTCTTCGTCCCTCTGTTCTTAATCAGATGGGTGTCGGTGCCACAGAGAGGCTGGTGACGAGGTACTAAACAATGGGCCCCCCACTGAGAATGTTTTTAACGGCGGCTAACATCTGCCCTCCATCCTTTCTCCTAGTGCTACATTTAGCAACCGTTGCCGTGGTGACCGCAGGAGGCGAGGGGCAGAATGGGGACGGGGGGCCGGATTCCGGCAGGTTTTTCCCCGGTAACGAGGATTCCAGGCCCTCAAATGCTTTCCCAGCTAAACATGCCCAGGTGGTTCCAGTTAAGGAGACTGATTGACTCATTAAAGACCCATTTAAACCAGTAGTGGAGCTACAAGGAAGATGAGATGGTCGGTTGCAAGACAGTGAAACCGGCCTGATGGCGCTGCGTGGATGAATCATTTCCTGTTAGGTATTCCTTTTAATTTCCCTTATATCCTTGTTTAATTAACATTTCCCCCCTCTATCTGTGCCCTGTACTTTATCGCTGCCTGGTCCTGCAATCCGTTTCTTTTAAAAAGTTGAAGAGTTCTTTCTGAAGCCCTCAAGCCGCTGGTGGGCGCAGGTGGGTAATGGCCTCCAGGCAAACTTCCTGTACATTCTTATTCAGAAAGATGTTCCTCTATGCAGCTCAAGATGACACGGAAGCATCGCTGTGCTCCTGACTAAGTATAAGTCTCTTTAGGCTACGTGATGTCTGTCTGATGCACCCTGGTTACATAAGAGGACGGAATACTAAGCTGGATCGCTGCTATGATCATATGAGCCAGAAGCTACGTGTCCCACGTCTCCTGGAGTCTCCCGCAAATTGACAGCAGCTCCCTGACAACCGCGAATGATGTGCAGTATCCCGGAAATCAGTTGTTCCGCCATTCAACTGAGGTCAAATTAGCTGCCAAGAAGTTTTACCGCTGCAACCTCGCCCCCAATTTCACCACCACTCTCTAGCCCCTGTCAGCGAATCCACCCCCACCCTAGTCGGTAATATAAATGCAGTATTACTGTAATACCAGCCAAACACTGGCCAGCACCCCCGCCCTCCCGGTGCCCCTCATATCAATCAATATCCCTTAGGTGGGATGTTTGAACAAACTCATTTCTTCACTGGCTGTGTTACTGATTAATACTTTACACAAAAGTTAGCACTGGAATAAGACACGTAAAGCGTCCTTAGAGCCTAAGCAACTGGTGACTAGCACAAAATATGAGTGCGCTAACTCATTGAATTCTAAGTTATGGAAATGAGATCTCATTTGAACAAAATTAAATACGGTTTTGGAATGCTGACTGCAAAAGGCTGTGACAGAGAGGGGAATCTTGTATGTAACCTTGCATCAGTTGGCTTTTGTGTAATGCATTTATCTAATGCATTTCTCTACCAGAATAGCTGAAGATGAAGTATTTAAAGCCCTCATCAGGCAATGAATAATTTTTTGCTTATCATACATCAAATGGCAGTGAGATGATAAGCAGTGTGATTCAGTATTTCATGTTTCTTCAGTTCACCCAGCGTTGCTATTGGAGGTTTGATTCGCTGCCAAAAGATCACATGACTGTAAAGATCATGTGACCGTAACACCTTTGTTCCTTCTCACTCTGATTTCAATCGTGGCTGGCTAAGCATTGCAAAAGCTGGGATTACGTGATAAAAATGGTTGATTTAGAAAAAAGACTTGTAATTGTAATTGTAAAACAAGTCCATCTGGGCAGAGATAGATCTAAACATTGGCCTGGGTGGGTCCAGCAATTCAGATTAATTTAATTTAATATTTTTTTGTAATTATTTTGATTATCCTCTACATTGAATGTGAATTATTTTCTATTGTTAATTATTAAAATTAATATTAAAATTAAATTAATATATAAAATTAATATTTAGAACTTCCTGTCTTATGTCTGACTGACGTCACTTTAACTCCCACTTTTACAGTATGCTGCTTGTGCAAACATTATGGCTAAACAGCTACCATTGGCCCATTTATTATATATATATATATATATATATATGTATATATATATATATATTTAAACCACATCTGGAGAATGAGAAAAAAGGATGAAATCTAAGCCTGTTTAAGAAAACATGCTGTAACAAGCTTTATTCAGCCCCCCCCGCGCCATTGTGTCTGCCACTGCATCTGGGTTCAGGTAATCAAAGGATCTAAATTTAGTACTAACGGCTTTGAAAAAAACTTCTGTGCACTTGAAAATTGTTGGACCTGAATCTGCACGATTCAAATGTATCTTAAGGTGATTGAGCTAATTTAACTTGCATTGTCCCTTTTTATCCTTCATCCCATATAATTAACCATATTTTTTAAGAATAATACTTAAATCACAAAATTCCAGCAATCCTTAACAAAGAATCAGTTTTATTTTTATGTAAATCTATTATGTTTTGCACTGAATTAACTTGTTTCATGCTATGAGGTGTCTGGGTATTGAAAAGTTCTTTCCTACTGTCCTACCTTGAGCAAACTGAACTGAAGGGATTCTGGTTCCAAGAAGAGGTATTGCGCCCTCTTGTGGAACCTACGAAGGGATTTTGCGTCGAATTTCTGTGCATGTGGAAGACTAGTATACGACACGGTATTTTATGAAAAAAAATCTTGACGTGTAATAAACTTTGTTTAAACAGATTTGCATTTAAAAATAAATACATCAATGTGTCTGTATTTAGATGTTACTTGACTACAAGATGCCACTATAAAAAAAACTACCCTTTGATGTTATCAGTAAAATCCATAATAGGATTGACAAATAAAATAGTGGAGTAACTTAAACGACTGAACATTTTATGACAGTAAATTTATTTTCCCTGAAGAGAGAGACTCAATTCCCAGGCCTAGAATCAATCACTTTCCAAACTGTTTCAGTTAAATTTTAAGTTTTGGTCTTCATTTATCAAACACAGTCCATTTTTTAACGCTGTGCTCATCCTCTTCTCCTTACATCCAGAGTGACCCCTAGTACCCATGATCTAGGTCGGGCTGGAGGTGAATGTCCCTCCTAACCCACAGCATGATCTCTTTGTAGTTTTTGTTGTAGTCCTTTCAAATTGGTTGTCCCGGGGTCACCTGACTCTCTCTGATGCCGCTTTGTCTGTGTGAGCCCTGTGATGGACTGGCATCCCATCCTCAGTTCCGGCCCAATGCCCTAAGCATTCAGTCCCAGGCTCACCACAACTCCTACAATAACTGGTTAGATCTTGGACTTTCAAATTGGATTTGTGTGTTTTTCTTATTTATTGATTGATATACACACTGCAGAGTCCACTAGATCAGTGTGTCTCAATCTGGTTCTCAGGGACCCACAGCCCGTCCACGTTTTTGCTTTTACTGGGAGCTGGGAGGAAGCAAAAACTTGGACTGTCTGTGGGTCCCTAAGCACTGGATTGTGAAACACTGCACTAGATTAATGGAGTGTGGTTCAGCAGGTTAGGATGCTGCTAGCGATCAAAACGTTGTCAGTTCAAATCCCAGGGTCAGCAGAGTGATTTCACTGTTGGCCCTCTGGTTGACCCCCAACTGCCCCAGGGACTGGCTGACCCTGCTTTCTCCATTATATATCACTTTAGATAAAATCATCTGTTAAATAAATGTAAATAGGTCTCATGTCTGCCCACAGTTCATAAAATTCCCCAGTGCAGATGCATGAACAGGGCCATCTGCTGGCTCAGATGACCACTGCAACTGGCAGGAACAGACACCAGGTCCTGGTGTTCAAAACGGTAGATTTCATGACTACCTGGTAGATTCCAGCCTGCTTTGACGCTGAATGACCTGGAGCACGGTGGAACCATGAGCGGCTAATCATCCCCAGTGATCTCAGACAGAACTGCAAACTTGCTCACTCCTTGTTCAATCCCACAATCCCGTTGGTGTTATTCTGAGCTTTCTGCTTCCCAGCATGATAGCCCCTCAATGTCATGCTGATCTCCAAGTTTCCTGAGCTGGGTGTCCTCTCTTTGGGCTGCACCAGCCTCACCATCTTCAGGGTGTGTTGATAAAGTGGGTCATCCTACTGGAGACCAGGACTTTTCCTGGTCTCCAGCCTTTGTGGAATGTTTTGTATCCGTTTGCAAGAACCTGTAACTGGTAACCAGTATCTTTCCTCAGATACTGACCCACAGGATCTGACCTCCGGGAGTGTCCAAAACACTGTCAGGAATCAGAGGCCCAGATTCCCTAACCCCACCCTGGTCATTAAGCATCAGGCCGGGTAGGAGGCCCCTAGCCCACGCTGTCCTGGGTGGGGGCTGGACTTTGTGCTGGCTTGTGGTGTTGTGGTTATTCAAAAAGGGCCAAATTAGCAGTCAGAAGTCGCTCGAGAAGAATCCAAAAGATAGTTCTTTATTATATCCAATAGCGGTTCCATTCAATATGTGACACTTGCGCAAGAGTCTGTCATTCAAAGGTACAGCGGCATTTATATATTTTTCCATATCTCTTCAGAGGGGGCGTGTCCTAAGCATCAACCTCTCTGGACCAATTGTAATCATGATGCTTCCTTTTCCAGGGCTCAGGTAATCCTCACCCCAATGTGTCTTATCATTACACTCTGTCTTCTTTGGCGTCCAATTACTTCCCTTTTGATAGAATTGTCAATCACATTTACTGGAAGCACAATCATGCCAAAATAGCCACCACAATGTTTTGTATGCTAATGGCAGAGGGCGCGGAGTCAGCCAAGGGCATCGTGACAAAGGTCCAGGCAAGACGCCCAGACGAGCCGTGGGAACCCAGGTGTTTTTGTGGTTGAGCAGTAGCAGCCTTTGGAAGCTTCCGCTGGTCATATATTAAAGCCAATTATACTCTTTGGCCTTGATCACAGCGAAAAGCAACAGAGATGAATAAGATTCATAAAACCAGGGCTAAAATAAGATACAGTTACAGAAACTAGTATTGAGGCTAGTTCATGCAGCAGTAATTGGACTACAATGCCATAAGGTTACATCTTTATGTCCTAAGGATTACATTCACTAAATGTTAAATGATAAATAAATAACATAATGCTAAATAATAATCCATTGTGGGTGGTTTGTTCAGAATGTGAGCTGGACCTCCAGAGTCTGGCTGTTCTCTTAGGATGACCTGTGAGCTTCCTCTGCTGGTCTTCACTTTGTTTGTCTACACAGTAGGGTTAAGGGCCGGGAGGGGCGGGGGGGAGGGCTACCACCCACGCTGCAAAAAATCTCAACTTCGCATGGCAGGCACAGCATACTTGAATGGTCTTTTTTTCAGACTCAAGCTTCAATTTAAAAACGTGTTTATACTCACATACTTTCAATCTGCACGTCTGTTTTAAAGTAGTTTGTACTTCTCGACTGTGTTTTTTTTTAAAGCAGACTACTGACATTTTATCACTCGTAATTCTGCATCGGTTCTCTAAATCAGGGCTGTTCAAATCACAGTCCTCAAGGGCCTGTACTGTCGATTTTCCAGCATTCTTTCACCTTGTGAGCCAGGTGTGAAGCCTCTGGCCAATAAGAGTCAGTAATTATTAAACTAACTACCTGGGAGAACAAAAAACAAGGCCTGGATTTGGAATCGAGGGCCAGATTTGGCTTTCTATAGACTTCTGTCTCTGACTTGTTGACCTTGAGGTCCATGTCAGTCATCTTTGACAATGGCACACATAAGTAAATATTGCTAAGGGTTCTTTAAATGAATATTTTATTTTGTTCTTTCCTTACTTTTAATGAAAAATCTGAATATAATTGAAAAGAAATTACTTAGCAATTATGTGTGTTACCTTACTGTGAATAACAATTAGTTATTTCTATAATATTTTATAGTGTGGAATAATTCAAACTTTCACATACAGTACACACATTGATGTGACTTATAAGGGCATTTAAAATATATTTGTAGGCATATTTGTACAAAACTTAACGTGATGCTAATACTGTATCAGTAACGTTGATTAAGAGCAGGTTCATAAATTCTTGAATAGATAATTGGATGCAAATATTTAATATGTCCACTAGGGGGAGTGTGCTATCTAGCAAGTGTTTTTTTGCGTTGGAAGCTGCACTCTGCAAGTTTTGGTGTTTTAAAAATCAAACTAAGGGGCACATGAGTATGTCTGATCTGTAGCTTTTTGAAGCCTAAATGTGGACCATGAAGTCTGAGGGACGCTGTTTCTGTATGTTATATTGTGGTATGTCATTGATTGTAATTAAAAGATTTTGATTGTTTTAGAGAGGTGAACCAAACACTTATGACCCAGGGGGGGTCTAATGTTGGGTCTGGCGTAAATCAAAAGAGACATACCCCAGAAGGTTCTAGGGCAAGACTGGTCTTTCCTGTGTTAGGAAGTATGGGGGTGGGGTGGGGCATTTGAGATCAGCATGAGATCTAAACATCTCTGCATCTCTGCCGCTCATTGACTGGCGGCCCTGAAGATGGATTGGCCCTCCACAGGCCTGGCTCCGCGCTCCCCTTCGGAGGGGGTGTGAAGGTGTTAATTTAAAGACCCCCAATTGAGCACCACTCCGCTAGCTTGACTACTTCCTGACGCTGTGGAGCTTTTGCCCCAGGCAATGGTGCTCAATCACAGACACCGTAAAGGGGCCCAGCCCCACCTGACTCTCAGCCATGGCCGCTTGTTTGCACCACGGCAGTATTTCTATTTAAATAATGAGAGGCAGGGTGATCGTTGCCGAAGACCCAAGAGATTCATCAAGCGCTGCTGGGGTTGTTTATGGATCTCCGGATTTCAATGCACTGTCCATTAATTCAGCTAATAAGCTATTTTCTTCTAATTCATAACTCAACAGTCAAAAGCAAAGTCAGTTGTGTGCAGTTTCATTCTGCTGCTTATATGAAATCAGCTCGAATTAAATGACTAATATTACGAGCGTTTTATCCTCGACCATTGTGTGTCGATGACACGCTGCTCCAGTGGCCATCGACTAAATACACCTCTATGTTAATAAGGCGACGTTTATTTATGTGTATTTTAAAAAAAAAAACAGGGTTTTGGTGAGATTTGCCGGTATTGGGGTTGAATCTAAAACCAAAATCTGGAATTTAAAATGGTTTACGTCGTATTTGCATGATAAGGCTTTTCTAAAGCGATGAACATCCATTTAACCCTGCAAACCTGTCCAAGATAAGCGGGTGGAAGATGGATGGAACATCCATTAAGCGAGATCCTTTAAAAGTATATTTTTGGAAATATGTCATATGGTAGTCACCAATCATCGTGCGTCCTCCCCCCCCATTGCTTGTTATTTCACATTTTTTCCTGGAATGTCATGGAGTATGCACTTATTGAATTAACTCCAGCAGTTCAGGAATATAGAATGACGCCAATTTGTGGGTCAGATTTGGCAAAAGCACAAAAATTGCATTGTGGTCTTCCCGGAAAACTGGAGCGGCTCCGATCGTCTGCTACGTGTGATCGGACGCGGCGGCGCTTAATGAATTTCTTAAGTGTGCTGTTTTGGCCCGAGGGGGGCCTGGCTTCCTCCTGGAGTAAATGGCTGCGGCATCTTTGGACAGAGCAGCTGCTTGTGAGGACAGATGGGGCAAAAGCAGGA
The DNA here is from genome assembly GCA_015163995.2 of Mormyrus lacerda. Lineage (NCBI taxonomy): Eukaryota > Metazoa > Chordata > Actinopteri > Osteoglossiformes > Mormyridae > Mormyrus > Mormyrus lacerda. The sequence continues at coordinate 26,321 of JAABNX020000075.1, forward strand.
GCGATCCAGAGCTGCTTTTCATAAAGGATCGGATTATTGGGGTCGAAAGGTCCTTTTCTGCGCTGCGTCTTACTGCTTGGCGACCCACTGCTTTACTGGGCATGCTCACATCTGGAATCCCACCCAAACCCTCAGAAGTGCCAGAAGGGGATGGGACATTAAAAGCTTTTCTTCCAGTGTTGCTGCTATTCCCCACGGGCAAGTGTGGACAACGCGGTACGGAGACGACAGAAATATACCATATGTAACGTTAAAGTCACAGCACAAACACAAACCAGATTGTCTGTCTTTATACATTGTACAAAGATAGACCAAAATATGAAGTAAAGATACACTGAAATTAATGGCCTATCGATGTCGGTGGTAAATCAGGCTAAATGTAGGGACAGATCCGATTCTTTTACAAGATTTACCATCTTATTTCTGTCGATCGACCCTGGGTGTAATTATTACACGTAATCCTTATTTATAATCCCGTCTGTCTACTTCTGTACAATTAAGATTAAAATTAATTATCTATTGTTGGGAGTCTCAGGATCCTGAAATATTCATACACTATTCTGAAGTAAATTAAAATTCATTCACAAAATCAAAAAGATTTTGCAGCCTTTCTGGCTTTCTTTCTGGCATCTATTTACAACGCAATAGTATTCAACAGAAATGTATCAAATACATTTCCATTACATGGTAAAGGTAGGCCTACATACAGCAAATAGCAAATATACCATTAAACTGGTTAACGACTAAACGAATAAAATTATATTCGCATCATGTAAAACGAGCTGTTTTTTTCTTGTTTTATCTTACTCGCCATATTAGTTTTATTTTTCCATCAGTAAAATAAATATAATGAAAGCTGTTAATTTGCCATGATTTCTACACAATTTCCAAAAAGCAATCATGTTGGTGTCACCTTGGCTATTCGAAAGAATGTTAAAATCCGAACAAAAACAGTCTACATTCCTTAAAAAGCATAAAACACACAGGCCTAAGGGAACGCGTGGCGTGTATATAGGGATGTGTATCGCCTACACTCCATTTTATCTACATGGTCTACGTTTTAAAAGGCGGATTCCTCCGAAAAAATCACGGGATCAAATAGGCTTGCCATGTAGTCAAAGCATCTCAGGATTGTTGCTGGCGGTTCTCAAGCTACTAATTAGCGGCCAGGGTGTATTGTTAGTTAAACGTTAATTACAACGGGGCTACACGCTATAACAAACTGGGAGAAAGGAAAAACAGATCGCCACAGTTCCAGATGGTGTGGTTGCCAAGGTCAATCTGCTCTTTAAAAATACAAAACTGAACAATGAAACGAAAAAGATAACACTTCGATCTTTTGGATGTCCATTCGAGTTTGTTTCATAAGGACAATTCGGTTTGCAATATGTTAATATTTCTTAGAGACGCCTTAGGGATTTCGGTTCGCTGAGAACCTTTTCGTTATTCTCTCTTTGATGTTAAAACCCAATAACCACTAACCATCATATCTCGTTAATGACAAAACAATTATTTTTGTCTTACACCGGGAATGTAATTCTTTAATAGAAACAAAACACGATTCGTCCTCCAATAGTTTAATGACACAGACTAAGACCTATGTGTAGTACGACTAGGTCTAGAGGATCCTGCATGTAATTCACATAATTGCGGCTGGCTTTCCGAACCGAACCGGGGTGATCAGTGCGCATTAAGCCCGGCGTGACAGTTTAACGCACTTTCAGGTGAGGATGGCAGCATTGCGCACCTGCATGGTTGCGACGCCGTGTGCTGATCGCCGAGTTTAGCGGTGGAAGAGTGTAACGCCCTGCCCCCCCTGCTTTGGCCTGGCCCCTAAATGATCAGGCGGAAGTGTGTTCACCCCGATCGGGATTATAGGGAGGCTCATCGGCAACGCGAGTCCTGCTTGCTGGCACGTAGCAAGCTCTCCTGGCTCACGCAGTAAGAAACGCGCACGTTGGGTTTTTCCCCCCATTACTGCACTGTCCGTTTACGCAATATTAAGGATAGGTGCGTGCTTTTCTTTTTCGGACGGACGCTGCGAGGAAACAACAAGCACGGGCTTTCCCGTCCGGAGAGCGCCTCCCGCAGTTTGAGTGCACATGCTTGCGGGTTTGGGTGGCTCACGGCGGAGCTCTTTTGGAGGATCAGCGTTCTAAGACGCGATCGCGGGGGAAACTGACACGGCGGGAGCTGCGCGGTGTCGCATTGCTCCCGATCAAATGCTTTGATGAATTATTCAAGCGCTCCTCGGCCGACCGCAGCTGCCGTCCGCTGGAGGGGACCCGATGGTGGACTGAGGAAGGGACACACACAAAAAAACCCAGGCCTTTGTTATTTTCAGTGGTAAAAAAGAGACATTCATGTTGGGATCAGTGAGACTGATAAGGAGCTGGCTTTAGGAAGCCCTCATGGACATGCGGTGCTTGGGGGAGGAGGGCAGGAGCGGCAGCCTCGCAGCGGATTTCGCGTTTCACGGAAATGCAGCAGCTGGAAATCGCAGGATTACAAAACAAACCCTCAAAATGAGGCTAAATTATCAATGACTAAAAGAAAAACAGTGAACGTGAGCGCTCTTTGCAGCTAGCGATGAAGAGGATTGCAATATTTGAACAGAGTACTTCAGTAATACCCGGCGTTTCCCGAATGACATGAATTAATGAATATCAGAAATTGTCTCTCAAATCAAGGAATTCGGCCGACACAAGCAATTAACCCTCCATCCGTACATGTATTGTGTATCAGGTACAAGCATTGTTTTTTTTTCCACCGAAACGTTTTTGATGGGCGCATGTAATTTCAGATGTTTATTAGAAGCCGGACCCGAAGATCCGCTGTTTAGCTACAATTAACTGCGCAGGAACGATTTTGCCAAGTGAAGCAGATGTCTGCTTTAGAGGGTGCGTTTTAATAACTATCTACTTTCCAGTCCGACATGGCGTCGTTTCCAGACTCCGACTTGCAAACATGTCCGCTGTGCAAGGAGCTGTGCGGCTCCTCCGCTCCCATCTCCTCCAGCTCCTCTACCTCGTCCTCCTCATCGCAGACCTCCAGCTCCTCTACCTCATCCACCCGCAGGCTCCACGTCCTGCCCTGCCTTCATGCCTTTTGCAGGCAGTGCCTGGAGGGACAGCGCCATCCGGGCGACCCCCTGAAGCTCCGCTGTCCCACCTGTGACCAAAAAGTCTCCATCTCCGAGTCCGGGGTGGAGTCGCTGCCGTCGTCCAACTTCCTCTTCAGCAACCTGCTGGATGTGGTGGTGTCCTCTGAAGAGCAGACCAAGAACGGGTGCCGGGGCGGCGGCGGGGGCTACCAACGGCCGCACGGCGGGCTGCTTCGGCCGCACCGCCTGGGGGAACCGCACTGCAGTTCGTGCGACGAGGGCAACCCCGCTACCTCACACTGCCTGGACTGCCAGGAGTACCTGTGCGATAACTGCGTCCGAGCCCACCAGAGGGTCCGCCTTACCAAGGACCACTTCATCGAGAGGCTGGTGGAGAGCCTCCACCTGGGAGTGCGCACCGGCGGCTCCGGCGCCCCAGTCACCCTCTCCCAGTCCTTCCATTCCAGTTACTCTCTGCTTCCCATCTTCCAGGATCGGATGAGCTTCTGCCAGCATCACGACAACGAGGTGAGTCCACGGTTATGTCTGCGTTATTCTAGCGCAGTTTTAGATCAGCTGAGGGATCTCATCCTCTGAGAGTTGCTCATGCTCCTAATTGTAGGTAGTCTTGTTGGTTGTCTTTTGGGTTGTTGACGGCGAGGTGCGGTTGAGCGTTAAACAGGACATGTACAACTGAGTGAGCCTTAATTATTAATGTGTTTTGATTATTTTAGAAAGTACATGTGCCCTGGGGTGTGTGGAGGGTGGTCTGGCGGTCTTCTGTTGTGTGTGTTTGTGGTGGGTGGGGGGGGGGGGGGTACTTTTTTGGATGTTATCT
>JAABNX020000075.1:32425-42784 GCA_015163995.2 Mormyrus lacerda
GGGGGTGTCCTTGAGGTGTGGCGTGAGGCTGGCTGGTTTATGGTGGGGTGGGGGGGGTCTTCAATTTAGCATCCTGTCCGATGGACATTTCAGTCTGTGTCCCCCCACGAGGTGGAGAGCCTGGGGAAAAGAAAAACCCTGTAGGAAAAGCCTTTTATTAAAATTTTAAATTTGTTTTTCCTTCTGTTTTTTTAATCGAAGGCCTTTTTAGCAGTTTTGGTGGTTCAGGGGTTGATTATCACCTTAATCAGGCGTCTGTGGGAAGTGATTAAGAGTACAGCTCCGTATGGCCTTCGCTCATGATGTCTGTGTTTTTAATGTTCGTAATCACCGCCGATTCTCACCAGTGTTTCCACAAAACCCAGTAACTGCAGCCTTCAGAGCAGCTGCTGGTCTGCAGAGAGATTCTCTGAATGGGAGCTGGCAGGCTCTCGAGGTCTGAGCCGCTGATACCTGAACGCCGTTGTTTTTTTCCCCCTCGCGCACATCTTGAGGTGTTTGTCCTCATGTTTTGCTTTCTCAGAGTGCCTGTGTACCAGTGCAGTGCAGTGCAGTGAGGATGTAGTGCCGTCCGAGTGTTGCCGTGGGTAACAATCTTTGAATCGATTCAGGTTCAGCCTCTCTGACCTGAAGAATCGTCCTCAGTGCTGGTTGGCTGTTCAGGTGCAGCCTCCTGCTGATCTCTCTCTCTGGATGTGTCGGTCTGATGCCCTGAAAGGTGCCCTTGTTGCACCCTTGTGTGCCCTATGGTTCTTCCGTCGTAATGTGTGCCAGAAAACGAGGCTCCTTCCCTCGTTAAACGAGGGCTCTTTGGTGTCTACTTGACGTGTCCCATTTGAAACGATCAGGGGTTTTATGGCAGGGAAATGACAAGAATGAGAGGGGGGGGGGGTCCAGTATCGCCCCCCGCATATGTGTGCGGGGGATCGTAGATGTGAGTGAACGTAGATGGCAATGTTTGGACATATCTGCGGAACAGTCCGGCATCCAGACCTGGGACTTGCCAGGCGTTGGGGGCGTGTGGGCAAGCATGGGGAGGGACGCGCAATGCCGTCCGACTGGACTGTCTGCATCTCCAACCGAAATGGGTTCACAGCGCTTCAAGGCTTGTTAATTGTATGCTTTGGCTCAAAACCAAAAAACGCACATTAACGCCCATTTTGGGGTTAATGAAAGTATTTGCTTGGTATTTAGCTGTTCGTTTAGATTGAACTTAGATGTTATGGGTGTTTCTTTTGGGTTAATGAATTCATTCCGGGGCCGGGACCCATGTGGCTTTCCCACTGAGTCGTCTCTGTGGGCCCGGAGCCGATTCGGCTGCGTAGCTGCCCTGCCCTGGCGTTCCGGAACAGACTGGAATGGCTTAACTGGAGAGGACTGTCAAAATGGAGAGATGATAGTCAATGCACTTCAATCGTGGGCTGTTAGAGGTCTGTGAGAGGAAACGTGCATTGCTGTGTTCACTCCCAGGCCATGAATACATGGGGACACCCCTCTGACGAGGCTGTGAGTGAAGACTAATTGTGGCTAATTAACCCTGTCATGTGACTTAAGTCTGTGGAGAGCTCTTTGACAGGAATGTTTAATGAGATTTTCTGGGGAAGCTATACTTTATAAGACATTTCCTGGGGTTAACACTGCTGGGGTGGAGGTGTAGAGGGTGGGACAGAGCATCTGGAGAGGGGATACCAGGAAACCCAAAATCAGATGGAGAACTGGGTGTAGTTAACAAGCTGCTGCTCTGTGAAATGCGAGCCTCTTCATGCAGGACTCTGCCTCGCTGCTCAGATAGGGGTGGGTGTGAGTGTGTGTGTTCTCCTGCCCCCCCCCCCGTCAGTGGGATTGTGTCGGCTACGGACGTATCTGATCGGTGATCATTTAAAACTCCTGCAGGATGTTTAGCATATTACATAGAAGACTTTATTGATTTAGGCATTTTAACTTTTCAAAACGGTCATCTGGGGGTGACATTGTGGTGCAGTGGTTAGCACTGTTGCCTCACACCTCTGGGACCCAGGTTCAAGTCTCCGTTACGTGTGTGTGGAGTTTGCATGTTTTCCCTGTGTTGTCGTGGGGTTTCTTCCGCGTCCCCCACAGTCCAAAGACATGCTGAGGCTAATTGGAGTGAATAAAATTGACAGCAGTTGTGCATGGTAACAGTGTGTGAGTGTGCCCTGTGATGGGCTGGCCCCCTGTCCAGGGTTGTTCCCTGCCTCGTGCCCATTGCTTCCGGGATAGACTCCGGACCCCCCGCGACCCGATAGGATAAAGCGGGTTGGAAAATGACTGAATGAAAATGGTCATCTTTTGGGGAATCCCCCTCCCTCCCATATATACTGCCTCTCTCAATCCCTGGTCCATATTCTGGAAATAAGCGGTTTCAACCAGGAGCTGCCCCCCCTCCCACCCCCACCAGCCTGACCTCTCAAAGCCACACATGGCCGTCCTATGACTCCCGGTATTTCAGTAACGGCAATGCAGAGCCGCCATGGGGCTCCCGCTGTCTGCTTCTCCAGGCATAATCCAGCCGCCGCTTTAGCTAGTAAATCGGACAAGCAGAGACCGCCAGTTCACCGGCGACTAACCGGGTAAATAGGTTATCGGTCCTGCCCCTTACGGCGGCTTCTTACAGCCAGAAGCACTGCTTTTGTGAATCCAGTCAGCACCAGCCCCCCCAACCTCCACCACAGATCAAATGATGGGAGTACGCTGTTTCCATGGCAACCTCCCTTGTGGGTAAACCCCCCACAACCAGATCTCTCGCTTCCCTCCATCCCTTCCCCCTCTGCAGGGTCAAAAATCAAAGGTCGCTAGGTCAGAGCTGACTGGGTGTCACATTTATCCAAAGACCAACCAGAAGGCCCCTTTTTATAAATCAGTTAAATGATTTTTTTTTTCTCTCACCCTGCTGGTTTTTATAGATTGTCGGCCATTGTGTGTCTATCTGTGCCTGTTGTTGTTTTTTTTTTTTTGTAGGATGCCTCACTTTACAGCTTATTTCGCTCTGTTTTGTAGAAACACAAGGCTTGCTTTTGACCTTAAAGGGTGACTTGCCTTTCAGTCCTAGCTTTTCATGTCATCGTATTTTTCGGGGGCCCTAAGAGATGAGGGCCCTTGATTGGTGGGAGGAGGCGGGAAATGAATGAATGAATGTCTGTTGGTCGTCTTTGGAAATGCGGGTGGAGGCGGGACTTCCTGTTGCCGCAGCGGCCGTGCATACCTTCCAGAAGGAGCGTGGGCTGGGAGTAGGGTGATGGAAATGGCCGACACCTGAGTGGCTGTGCCCATTCTGGGGGCGATGTTCCCGTAAGCCGTTTCCAGAGCTTGCTCTATGGAGATGGGTGGAGGTATGCTTCTTGGCGAGGCCTGTTGCCCCTTGCCCCTCTCCGGCTTTTGATCCTCACTGTATCTTGACTTCCCAGTGACTTTGGGGGTGTGCTGTGCCTTCCCGGTGCTCATGTGCCTGGGGAGGCCCCTGGTGCTGATTCCTACCACAGTGCATATGAGGATTCAAACCCACAGTGTTTGAGTTTTGGTGGGTCTCCCGCGTGGTACCTCAAGGCCTTGATGGATCATGGTCATCCTCGTCGTCCCCGGGGCCAGTGCTGGGTCCTTTGGCTTTCAGGTTCTGTTCTCAGTGCTATTTTCCTCAGACCAAAGGACGGTGCTCCCCCAAAGGTTAACACCATCACTACTGCGGGGTGATGAATGTGACCCCTCCCCCAAGCCTCTCTTCCGGTGGCCGGTGCCTTTTTTTCTCCAGGAAGTCCTGTTGCCTGTAATCTATGGCAGATGTCTTGGTTCGGTCCGTCTGACTTCAAATCTCCGGGTTATGTTTACAGCATGCTCTCGGTCCACCCAGGGGCTAAATTGGCGTGCCAGGCTGCGTTAGTCACCTCACCTTTTTACCGCAGTGTGGCTCAGAAATCCTCTTCAAAGGCCCAACAGCTTGTTCCTCACAGGGACTGAACCTGAAGTCTTTTAGTCTTTATTCAGGTTCTCTCGCTTTGTGTCTTTAGTCTTGGTGCGCAGGCTGTTCGGCTCTGCCCCCAGGGCTTCTGTCCTGACTAGTAAGTTTGGTCTTCTCCAGGACTGGTGTAGTGTTACTTCCCTGTGGAATTCTCTAGAAATAACACAGTAGCAGCTTTTATATTCGCTCGTGCTGGGCTTGGGGTAACCTTTTAGATATGTTTTGGTTGTTGTCTGATAAAGGCAGCTCTGTGTCTCAGACCGGTGTGAAGTTCCCCCTTATGGAAGTTGGAAAGTGCTGATTCCTCGGAATGATTTATTTCCTTCTGAAGCCCCTCCCATGTAATGATCATTCCGTAATCCGCCTGTGCAGGTGACGGCGTGCCCGACCCGGTCCCTGGGAGGTGCTCTGGGGGTCTGTGTGGTTGCACTGGGGTAGGCGGTGGCCTTGTTTCTGCCCCGTTGCCATCTGCAGGCACTTATCTCAGAGCAGATTCCGTGTCCGCCATAAGAAATCCCGTTGCCTGGGATGTAATGCGTGACATGTGGAATATAATGAATTTGCCTTTAGGAGATAAAAGTTTGGTTTTGTCAACTGGGGGGCTCAGAATTTTGGTAAATCAGCTGCATGGACAGAAGCCATTTTTTAAGTGAACATTTATATTGGTACCTGCTGGTTGTCCAGATCCTGGCTGCTTTGTAACCCGAGAAGGCTGATGTTGCGTTAAATGCTTGCTGCGTGCCTTTGCAATGTGCTTAAAGGCTGTGGGGTGGGGGTGGCCTTTCTTAGTCCCCCCCCCCCCCTCATAAATCAGAGAGAAGGCCTTTAAATGTGTGGAGGGCTTTAATTCCTTAGATATGGCCACGGCTGGCGTATGGCTTTGAGGCATCCGGTGACCTCCACAGAAGCGACCCAGATGACGGTTTCATTGTAAGTTCAGAGTGTCCATCTCAACCATGCTCTGGTTTCTGGTTTATATGTGAATCAAACTTTTTTTGTTAAATCAGAGCATTTTGTGCAAAGTAACTGTACTGTAGGACTGTAATTGAATCCGCAGGGATTCACCGCATGTTGACATGTTCTGGAGATGGGCTAGGGGTGCCGGGTTTTAGCGAAAGCTGCAGTAAATGTGAGAGGCCCTGAGTCCGGGGCCCCTCCTTTGTCCCCTGATCAGCGGGTTTCACTCTTATTGTGATTTTCAACAAACCTACTGAAGAGGCTTTTTCTCATCGGGGGTGGGGGGAATAGCCCTGGGTGGGAAGTTTGTCCCGTCGACCCAGCCTCTTTGAAGGTGGTCCCTGCTCGAATGGGCCCTGTTATCGACCAGGTCTGAGAAGATCTTGGCTCCCAGCATGTGCAGGGGGCACAACGGATTGGCCTTATTTTGAAAAAAGGCAGCACGGGCCCTGCCTTACACGCCAGTCATTCTATCGGACCCCACTTTGAGGGCTAGACGGTCGCTCACTTTCAGTCTCCGGTGAGTATTCAGAGACTGTGATTCATATGGTCCCCCCTGGCACGCCTCGCGCTAACTCAGCCGCTGCCTTTCCTTCTGGAATGTTCCACCAGGAGAGTGTTTTAAGGATGAAAAGGGGGGGAGGGGGGCCCTTAAACACTGAGCAGTTGTGTGGCATCTTGCTAGTGGATGACCCCACCCCACTGAGAATGTCCCAGTGGCTCCGTATTAAACCGTCAGTCTGCCTTCAGGGTGTGTGTGTGCGTGCGTGCGTGCGCACATGTGACTGCTCCCTGCCCTGCAGCACTCCGCCCCATCCCACCCTGATCTCTGATAATTACCCCAGGGGTATCTGCTTGCGAGGGTCGGCTTTACTTAGTGCCCCACCAAGCAGTAGCCTGGGTGGGTCTTCTGGTGTCAGGCTGCTCTGCTTGCCCACCCACCTTCTCAGGCTCCCTTTGATAGCCTGTGGCTGGTCGTGGTTCCCGGAAATCCACCCGTGCTGCAGTGATCCCGACACGTACGGTTGGGGCAAATGGCACATTGCAAGCACAGCTGGTGTAAGTGCAGCTAGACTGAGCTTCCGACGGATGCCCAGGTGTAAACGGCACCGGAGCAGGGATTCCTACGTGAGGGACATCAGGAGTGAGACCTCACCTCTGGTGGGATTTCCGAGCGGCCTTTGTTTGCTAACGGAGAAGCGTGAGGCGGGGCGTGGATCTTAAGGAGCCTCTTGATGGAGATCGCGTCCATTGATGGCTCTGAAAGCCGGCGCCGAGGACTTCATCAGCTTCTTTGCTTCTCCTGTCACTGCCTCTGTGCAGCTGGCTTCCTGGGAAGGGGGACCACACATGTCATTTGGCTGTTGCTCAGATGTTCTGCTGGCTCAAAGAACATCCATAGCAACAGGGTAGATCGATGTTTTTGTCACTGAAAACACATTGATCAGATGCGAACTATTAGTGCGGCAGTCACCTCCTCAATTTCCTTTAGTAAAGAGAACATTCATTCACACAGTCACTCACTGCCAGGCCCTCGGTAAGATTCAGTTTTGAGTTCTGATGCCTGATCTAGTACCCGTGATTTGCTGCTTCCTCTGTGCTGAAGCTGAGAGCTTGTCTTTTCGACCCAGTCCATCACAATAGACATGTCCTGTTCCGGGGGGGGGTTCCACGTGAGGTGCCACATGGAGTCTGTGTCTGGTTCTGAGTCACTTAGCTGCCGTGTGTGCTGTGCGCGCCTCTCGGGTACGTGTATGCAGTGTTTGTTACTGCCTAAATAGTTAGCTGCCTACAGATATCCAGTTACATGCTTCTCAATTTTACCTGTCTAGTTCGCTTTGGGAACCTTGTAACAATCTGTGATTATGAAATATACAACACTAATGTGCAATAAGTTGCCACAGTAGCACCCCCCCCCCCCAAATAAAATTTAAAATCTGTCCTGCTCTCACTGCAGTACAGTGTCCAGCTGCCAAAACTCCCTTGTAGGTCACCCTGCTGGTCAGTAGGCCAGCGTTCTTAGAAAAGCATGCTGACAACATGGAAAGGGAATGCCTGGGCCCTCGCTCGCCTGGTTCGCTCTCGCCCAGTTCGCCATCCAGCTGCTGGCCGCCGCTCGTGGTGCACTGAGCCCACCATGGGCCGGCTTCCCATAGGTGAATGAACTCTGCTGTCTCCAGCTCGCTGCTGAGCTGTTTTTCGCCATGTGCCCCGCCCCCTGCCCTGCTCCATGGCTTAGAAGGAGGGGGGGGGGGGACCGGCGGTTGTACTAATGATTAACGGCGGGTCCAGAGAGATGACTGCTCACAGGTGGGGAATACGGATGGATGGAGGGGGTCTGGTTCTGGTGTGGAAATTCGTTGAGCATAAAAGCAGAGGGGTTAAACCGTGCCTCTGGGGGGCCCTGGCTGATTGGGCTGATGACTATGCCCCCCTCTCCCCGAATCTTCAGCCGGACTGTCCCTGATCATGACCTCGACTGTGTTAATCATTTCCTCAAGCCCACAGCGCCCCCTGCTGTGTGGCACCGATTGAACCCCTGAACACCCACCAGATGTTTCTTTATCTGAAACTCCATGGGGTCCTCAGGCCCCCCCCCCGCATATTCAGTGGCGAGCGCCCTTCCTACGCGACTGCGGGGGGCCCCGGATGGTGCCTTCTCCCATCCAAGGGCTCGCGACCCCCTGCATCCACCCTCGAAGTTTCTACAACCATGAACTTTGCCCCCCACACGCCTGTTAAAATTAGGAAGCTGCGGGTTGTGTGACCCGAGTCGGGTGGGTGATCTCACTGTCCAATTAGCTACTTGTCGCCGCCAGCTCATGCCGGGATTCCTGATGAAACGGAACCCTGTGCTTATGGTACCGGAATTAATCCGGGTTTTTCTGAGTGGCTCGACTGATGCTCCGTGCTGGTTTATGTCACGCCGGGTCAAAGGCGGGGCATCGGTGCTACTACTGTGGTACCGGTTTGGGTCAGATCACCACTCTGTGTGTGAGTATGCAGACGATGCCACCTCCTGTTGTGTTTAGAGTTGGATATAATTAAATGTGTGATTAACTGTAATTAGCGAGCGCCGACTCAGAGGGATGAGCAGGTATTTATGGAGGTTGCATGGGTTTACTGTGGGGTGTTAAGGGTTTCACCTTAAAATTGCGACTAGGAGTTGCACCGATGAGGGGAGAGGAGTTGAGGTGTGAGATGTGGCCCAGGACAGGATTGTGTATCAGTGATATCGAGTAATACCTGTACTGTCACAACGGTGGGGTGGTCACCTCAGCATTGTCCTTCGTCTTTTGAGGCGCCGTTCTTTGTTCAGATTGACAGCATGGAGACCCGCTGCTGTACTCAGTTGCTGACCCCCTCCAGTCTTCGGGGTCTTGGACCTCTTGACGGACATGGAGCACACGTTGCATGTGTTGATGCTCCCAGGGTTTTCCTAGGTGGGTTTTCTGGTTAGTGCCAGCCCCTGCCCCCACTGCGGACCATCTTCCACCCATAATGCAGTAACATTAATTTTTGAGCAACAGTATTTTATTTTTTAGAAATTTTATTTAAGCCTTTTTATGGTAAAACCCAATGTTCTCGTGTGTGTGTGTGTGTGTGTGTGTGTGTGTGTGTGTGTGTGTGTGTGCCCTGCATCATCAGGACATCCTATAGTGGGGAAACTGGCTGTACAGCATCTACTGGGAAGGGTGGGAATTTTAATCTTGGAAGCAGGAGATGGAATCCTGTAAAATCAATAAATTGATTTTGTTCCTGTGGGCAGTCAGTGTTTATAATCGGGGGGTGAGGGGGCGGCCTCTGTGAAACACGAGCATCGTGTCACTCGTGATACAGTGGCGAGGAAAACGGTGAAGCGTGTAAATGTACAGAGAATTCTCATTGCCTGGCTCAGAGGACATTATGGGATGTTGCCAGAGCTGATTTGTAGGTGCGGGGAATGAGTGTCCCCCCCACCACCCCCACCCACAGAGGCCTTTGTTCCCGGCTGACCCTGGAATTTAGGAAATGTTGGGGGCAGGGCAGAGCCTGGGGGAGGGGTGGTTCTCGGGGAGGGGCACGTGGATGCCGAGGATGCTCGGTGGGGGTTGGGCTGCATCGTCATCAAATTCACCCGGAGGGTGGGTGTGGGAGTCATCCATTATAGATGGATTGATTTCCAGTGGGCCACTGAGCCCCCCCCCCCCCTGTTCCCTTGGTGCAGCGGGGGTCCATGTTGTGTTGTGAGTGTCTCATGGTGTCCGCTTTGCAGGGTCACTTGCTCCTGTGAGCATCTGGAAGCTTCATTCACGCTGAGGGGGGGTTGGAGATTGTTTGTACGGACTTTCCACTCGCAAAGATGTTTTGCTTTAGATCAACCTTTTATTGGTGCCAGCAGGGAGCGTCTGGGGGAATATGGCTGGAAAAAATGAATATTTTTACAATTGAGTTAAATGTTATAGTTAAAGCTTTAGTAAAGGCCTTAAAATCACTCGTTTCTCATCTGGCTGATCCTTACCCCTCCCCCCCCCCACTCTTTGCCCTCCAAATCACCTTCTCAGCCTGTTATCAGCTCGCCTTTGTTCCTTAGTACTCTGTTATTTCTGTGATGTTTTTCATACCTGAATCCCCCCTCCACCAGGGCACTCGCCGCTAACGAAGATCATCCATCTGGTGCTAATTGGACCTAAGCTCTTTGGTGCTCCTATTGACAGGCCCATCGATTCGACTGTCCCCGTCACGCGTTACTTGTCGTTTTTCCGGGTCACGGGGGGACAGTGAATTTCCCCCGGGGGAGAGAAACCGGAGGGAAATAAATCCACGCTGTGGATGTTCACGGCAGCCATGTTCTTATGCAGGAGTGGATGTGCTGTGTGGAAGGGAGACTTTTATTCTGATATTCCCAGAGGTCTTCTAAAATTGTCATGCCAGCTGTGACCCCCGTGCTTGTGTCCGAAAATGTGTGGCATGGTTGTCGGTCGGGTCTCTGGTGTATGCTAGCGCCCCCTTGTGTTCACCAGAGGAGCTGCTACCCGCATTAATTGTGCATTCGATTATTTCTTTCGGAATTCGGATGAAAACGTCACAAAATGTAACGAAAAACGTCACTTCCTGACGGAAACACGCCTCTTTTATGACATTGATGTCGGACAAGATTTTGTTGTCAGAGTTGCCCCTGTGACGTTATTTCAACATGGCAGCTTGTAGTTTGTTTGCCTCTTGAAAAACGAGTATTACTGTGAATGTGCTAAAATATGTGGTTTGACTAGTTCGTGTTTGTTGTTTGTTTGTCTTTCGGGGGAAAAAATAATCTCACTCCAAATCTGCTAAAATATAAAGCAGCAACACACAGCAGTGTGTTCATGGAGGCATCCATGTTTGTTCCGAGATGTGGGAGCTCGAACGGGAGATTGTCGGGCGTGATGTCACTCAACTCGGAATTTCCGAGT
>JAABNX020000075.1:43645-66211 GCA_015163995.2 Mormyrus lacerda
ATGGATGAGCCACGACACAGAGGAAATGCTTCAGTCATCCTGCCACTTCAAAGGTGGGGGGGGGGCATTCTGCAGGGTGGGGGGTGGCACTGCAAAGCGCCCATTTGTCCTGGTCAAATAAAGTTTTAAAAGGGAAAGCCCCTCCCTCTGCTCAGCCTGCTGGTGGAGTAGGGGGATGGAACAGCAGGGTCTCTGGGATATTTAGGGAGAGATTTCTACAGAGCTCATGGTGGAACGTTTCAGGAACTTTGCAACATTGCTGAACAGGTCCTTGTTGCTGTTGACAGAGATGTGTTTGTGTGCTCCGTCTTTGAGCCTGTAAAGCGGGTCCAGCCAGAGCCGGGACATCGTCCCTTATGTGTGGGGTGTCCTCACACCCCCTGCTCTCACAGAGCCGTGTGCCGGTTTGTCTAGAACCAGAGTGACGCAGAGAAAGATGCAGATGTGGTTGAGTACAATTACGACGCCTGTATTCTGTACATACGGCCTGAACTATTACTCGTACTCCTGTAGGGTGACTCAGTGGGCTGCTGGGATCTGAATACGGGTGGGGTCCATATGGGATATCCTCTTTCTGGTGGTCAGACCTGGCTTATGACTGGATTCTCGGAAGTCTGGGCTAAAGGAAAATGCCATCTCATTACCGGTGGAGTTTATAGGCTTGCAAACACAGGCTGGAATTATACGGTGCCAGTAAAGGTTGGCCGTCAGGGACCCCTCTGCCGGGGGGGTCGGGGGCCTTATTTTATCTAGGGGGCCTGTTTGGAACATTTCATTACCTGGTTCTTGTCTTTTCTTTTCTTACCCTCTCATTTGACCTTTGCGTCTACTTCGCCCGTTAAAAGAAACCAGCAGTCTTCTGGAACTTTCCAACTTGGGCTCCTTGACTGATGGGGTCACCGTTGCCACAGTAGCTGCTTAATATCAGGGGCTGCTCACGTTGCTCTCCTGCAGGGCTCCCCCATCTGGCCATCCGCAATGGTGCCATGCTTGGTTCTATATATATATAGAATGCATTCGATTATTTCTTTCGGAATTCGGATGAAAACGTCACAAAATGTAACGAAAAACATCGTTATATAACCAAGCATGGCGCCATTGCGGATGGCCAGATTTTTATAAAAAAAATTATATTTATTATTTATAATATAATTTTTTTTTTTTTTTTTTTTTTCTTCCCTTCCCTTTTGGTTCAAAAGCCATTGCGATGAGTCCAGCCTGCCCCCATCTCATCTCCACCCCCCAGGAAAGCTTTGCTCATTTGTTAGTCTCCCAAGAGTTAACCTTGGTAAACAAACCGCACTCAGTTCCCTGCCAGTAAATGCCCAACCCCAGCTCAGAGTATTATCTTGCCTGACCTCTGACCCTGAACTTGTGACCCCCAGGCCTTCTGGAGCCGCTCCGTCCGACACCTCTGATTGGCTGCTCTGCTCCCTTTGTCTCCGGGGGCCCGCATTTGCCTGGGTTTGGCCGTTTTTCCCTCCACACTTGGCCTCCACCCTTTATTCACGGTGTGTCACTAAGCCCAGTCTTCACCATGCAGCTGTACTGTCGTTTTACACGATTATGCCATCAAATCAGTTAATCTTTGTGTGCCACATTTTAACGTTTTTAAACCGATTTTTGTTTTGTTGAATGTTAGTGCATAAATCCTCTTCCCATGAAATGTGTGCTGACCTGTCCCACCCAGCAGGTGGCGTAGGGGCTCACTGAGTGTGTTGGTGGTCCGGCCCTTAGTCCCTGTCAGGTCTCTGCACCCTTCAGGGACTCTGATCATTTGTGTTTTGATATACAGCTGGGATCCTTAATAATTGGGATTGGTGCAATATTAGTTTGGCAGGGAAAATAATTTGAAGTTTTATTAAAATACAAGCCCAATTTGGAGCAGTTAAGAAATCAAAGGCAATGCATCTGTCGATGTCTCTGAGTGACAAAACCTTAGACATTTATTTGCATGATGTAAAAATTTTATGTAGCAGTAAAAAAAAAAAACAATCAAATAGCACAACAATCAAATTGAATGCAATACCATGTAAATAATTTGTTCTCTTCTACCAAGTACGCCAGGCCTGAATTTTCTGGCAAAGTGATTTAAATGCCATAGGAAGACTATCATGTGGAGGTTGTTGCTGCCTCCGGTCGTAAACACTCAGATGATGTCATTTCATGCTGCTGCTGGAAACGTTTGCAACACAGAGAAGTTCAGTACTACAGAGCCAACAGACAGTCTTAGTCTTATCAAGTACACTCTGTGTAATTTACTGTGAAACTAAAATGCTCCTAAGCTGCACCCCCCCCCCCAATAGTGCGCCTGACGCGTGTCTTTCTATTTCTTGGGATTCGGGGCCTGCTGTGAATCGTTTCTCATTCGCCCTACCCCCGACTTCCCCTCCCCACTTCCCGCTTCCCAAACTTTACTGCCCCTTTAGCAGTCCACCTTGAAATGGCTGCTGCTGGGAAGGAGGCTTACCCCCCCCCCCCCCGCTGGCTTTTGTCAGGCCCTGTGGGGTTTATGAACGGCTCCGTGTTTGTGACCCTGAATTTGGCGGTTCTCCTGTGTCACAAAGGAGCCCTTATCCCAGTGTGATCTCTGTCACATTCGCGGGCAGGGGTGTGTGTGACCAGTTGCCCCCCCCCCCCAGCCACTGGCGGAAGGAAGGGCTTTGTCAACAACTGCCTTTCAATGGCAACAGGAATGTGGTTGTTGTGAATTAGTGATAGATCTTTTGTGGTCCTGATAAAGAGCTCCGTGCATTCATTCCTATTGCAATTCGAAGTTTGCTTAAAGTTTCTGATATTTGAATACAGCTTTGACCAGAGTAAATGTTTGGAGATACAGATGGCTACAGGATCCATATGCTTTCATATCTGCAGTAGTGCATCTCCTTTTCTGTTTATTTTGACTTGGTCATTGTCTTCTGGGTCTTTATAGCCATCTAGGCTTGGACTACAAATCAAGGACTGATTTCTTGGAACCCTGTTTTGCTCAGTTCGTCCACCTAAATCAGTGTTTCCCAACCCGGTTCTTGGGGACCCACAGATGGGCCACGTTTTTGCTCCCACCCAGCTCCCTGTTAGACGGTCCACATTTTTAGAACTTGCAAAAAATGTGGTCTGTCTTTGGGTCCCCGAGGACCGGATTCGGAAACACTGGCCTAAATAGTCTCTCTTATGTCATGTGCTTCAGCTTAGTATGGAGAAGGTCCAGGCCATCGCCGAGCAGGTGGAGATCAAAGCCAAGGTGGTCCAGACAGAAGTGAAAGCAGTCGCTCTGCGGTACCGGAAGGCCCTGGAGGAACGAGAGTGCGAGTTGCTATGGAAGGTGAGTGCTCCAGTTCAGCTTGCACCCAGAGGTCACTCCTCCAGGATATTTCTGTGTGTGACACCCGCTATTTTGACTTCTTGGTAGGTGGAGAAGATCCGGCAGGTGAAGGCCAAGTCCCTTTACCTGCAGGTGGAGAAGCTTCACCAGAACCTCAGCAAGCTGGACGGCACCATTGCAGCAGTGCAGCAGGTGCTGGACGAGGGCCGCAACATGGACATCCTCCTGGCCCGCGAACGCATGCTGGCGCAGATCCAGGAGTTGAAGGCGCTCAGGGGCCTGCTGCAGCCTCAGGAGGATGATCGCTTCATGTTTACTCCGCCGGATCAGGCACTCTTCATTGCCATCAAGTCCATGGGCCTCGTCAGCAGTGGTGCCTTTGCGCCCGTCACCAAGGCCTCGGGGGAGGGCCTGCGGGGGGCGCTCAAGGGCAAAGTTGCCTCATTCACAGTAGTGGGGTATGACCATGACGGAGAGCCCCGCCTCTCAGGAGGCGATGCTATCTCAGCTGTAGTTGTGGGGTCGGACGGGACCGTATCCACAGCCGATGTGCTGGACCACCAGAACGGCACCTACACAGTCAGCTACTTGCCTAAGATGGAAGGGGAGCATATAGTGTCCGTGTTTATCAGCAACCAGCACATTGATGGCAGCCCCTTCAAGGTGTTGGTCAAATCGGGCCGCAACTACCAGTCGGTGGGTATTCCGATAGCCTCCTTCGGGGGTGAAGGGGAGGGTGACGGACAACTGTGCCGGCCGTGGGGTGTCTGTGTGGACAAGGAGGGCTACGTAGTGGTAGCTGACCGCAGCAACAATCGCATCCAGGTATTCAAGCCCTGTGGTACATTTCACCATAAGTTTGGCTCGCTGGGCTCGCGACCAGGCCAGTTTGACCGACCAGCTGGCGTTGCCTGTGATGGCCAGAGGCGGATCATTGTGGCCGACAAGGACAATCACCGCATTCAGATTTTCACCTTCGAGGGACAGTTCCTCCTGAAGTTTGGGGAGAAAGGCACCAAGAATGGGCAATTCAACTACCCCTGGGACGTGGCGGTCAACCTCGAGGGCAAGATCCTAGTCTCGGACACCCGCAACCATCGCATCCAGCTCTTCGGGCCAGATGGGGTTTTCCTGAACAAGTATGGTTTTGAAGGCGCCCTCTGGAAGCATTTTGACTCACCGAGGGGCGTGGCTTTCAATCACGAGGGCCACCTGGTGGTGACGGACTTCAACAACCACAGGCTGCTGGTCATTCGGCCGGACTGTCAGTCGGCTCGTTTTCTGGGCTCAGAGGGCACCGGTAATGGGCAGTTCCTACGTCCGCAGGGGGTTGCCGTCGACCAAGAGAACCGTATCATAGTCGCAGACTCCC
Organism: Mormyrus lacerda; assembly: GCA_015163995.2. Lineage (NCBI taxonomy): Eukaryota > Metazoa > Chordata > Actinopteri > Osteoglossiformes > Mormyridae > Mormyrus > Mormyrus lacerda. The sequence goes on from JAABNX020000075.1 coordinate 48,340, forward strand.
GCAACCACCGCGTCCAAGTGTTTGAGCCCAATGGTAACTTCTTATGCAAGTTTGGGACTCAGGGTAATGGCTTTGGGCAGATGGATCGCCCTTCGGGTGTCACCGTCATGCCAGATGGTGTGATTGTCGTTGTTGATTTTGGAAACAACCGAATCCTCAAGTTCTGACCCCAGAGCTCTTGGGGAGGGTTGACAGAAAAAGAAACGGAAGAGGGGGATTTGATGAGCACATCAGGAGTCTGCCGCCGACTCTGACTGACATCTTCTGAGCATCGGTAGAACTTCTGACGTCTCCTGTTCCTTTTGGGGGCAGCGTGGACTCTGATGTGCCTCGTACAGTTTCCTTTAACTGATTCTCAGGGAATTTTCTCACCTTCTTGAAATATTGTGCTCTCTGCATCATACCTACCTCATGTAGTCTATATATGAATGTATTTGCATTTGTTGTGCAGAGATTTAGTCAGCAAAGTTTTACAAAGAAGAGTCTACCTCAGTGTTTATTATTTTTTCTGTTTTGCAAGCAAAATACGTTTTTGCACAGACTTTGGTTAAATAGTTTTACTGTGCACATTTAGACAATTCGAATCCTGAATGTTTTGAAGACGAGGTCCACGTGGCTACGTCTCAGATGAAAAGTGTTGCAGCAGCAATTCCTGTCTGCGGTTCAGTATACTGGTGGAATTTTTTAGTTTTTTTTTTTTTTTTTTTCCCCCTTCAATGTAGTTTACCTCCATCTCTTGCCTGGAAACTAAAACAGGAAGTCTTTTTTTCCCCCATGTGTGATAAAATGGATATCAAAATGGCAACCTTAATGTGGTGCCGGGAAAATCTGTGATTTACATGAAATCCTGTCACTTTTTATAACGGGACCAACTGTATTGAACAGAAGTTTAAAAAAAAAAAAAAAAAGTTTGGATGAGGTTTTTGGTAGTGTTAGAGGTGATTTAATGCTCAATTGATGTAGAATCTAAAGATCATATAAATTAGTGTTAAAGAGGCTTTCAGTCAATTTAAGAGCTATAAATTGAGAACTCCTGCGTAGAGATTTCATTATTTTCTTAGTCTTAGTAGATTGGACATGCAGGACAGCATGTATTCTTTCCTAACTTGGTACCAAAAAGTAGACAGACAATTTAGTTTGAGTAAGATTAATTTTACTTAATTCGGTCGATTTTCATTTCCTTCACTTAAAAGTGGCCAGAGGATACTGCAGACTGGCACTCGGCCTTGAGGTCCGGTGCACGTGACCGCTGAAGAGCGGCGCTTTGTGATTGGGCGCTCAGTAAAACACGCTCCTATTGGCTCTGGAGCTTCGGATGAAATCCAATCCTTTGCACGACTACTGCTGTCGGTTTCTATTTATCGGGTTCCCTTTTTTTTTTTTTCCTTTCTTCCCCCCTTGGTGCTGATGCACGCAGGCCAACTGGAGAATCATGCCTCCCGCTTCAGCTAGAGAAAAGTACCGCAGGTAAACTTCTGTGTGGTGGCCCAATTAGTCTTTAGTGTTGGGTATTTTTTAAAAATCTTTTGACAGTTTTTATATATAATATAGTGAGTAACTAACCTGGCCTCCCCACCCCCCAGAAAGAGCACTAACATCATGCTATGCGTAAATTCGAGAAGTGATGGCTGACACGGTCTCGCAACTCTCTCATTGACATGATTGTATGTAGAGTTCAGTATAGTTTGTTCAAGCGAAACATCATTGTAGAATTTCAGGCATTGCCGGCTCCTCCTCCTCTTTCCCCAGAGCGCTTTCTTCAGGTGTATAGTTACAGGTATTTCTTGACCAGGTGAAGTCTACCTATGTCCCAAGACATGAGTCTCATTACCAAACTGTGCAGCTCTAAGTGATGTTGGTCTTCTCAGCTGCTCTGCACTTCCCGAACAGGTGTACTGGAAGGACATGTGCAGTCAAACTGCTTTATTCAGAAAGTGCCGCCACAGACTACTCAATCAATCTAAAATTGATGGTAACAGATGCTCTTCAGAGTACATATAATTGACCTGTCTAATGCTAACTTGCAGAAAGTGCTCTCTTCCTCTTTTAGCATCCATGCTAAAATCTCCTAAAAGGGGTCGGCCCTAAGATTTGTAATCGATTACCCTCTTAATTGTATTTGTAAATGTTAATTACGCAGTATACTAAATTCCTATTCAAGAAATGTTTCTGAGGATCCCATTCAACAGACATGGTTGAAAAATTTTGGTTCCTGAAAATTATTTAGGGTTTCTGTACTCAGTGATCAGTTCTCTTGCGAAGCCCTGATCTCGTTGATTTTGTAGGCATTTGTGCTGGATTAGTCTGGTTAATCCATGTAAAGCAGCAAATGAGTTTAGGTGCAGACTGAAGTTTTGTACTCCATGTTGTTCTACTAAAAATCCAGCAATGAAGAAGTAAGAGCACATGTGGATTAGTTCCTCTGAAGTGGGTCCCGTTCATTTTCCTCTTGTTTCAGTCAGTCCCTTTTCACTGCTCCGTATATCTGAAATCAGTGTGATGTTTGCCACATTTCTGTGGTGTATGGTGGCTTGCACAAAAGACCCTTCAGAAACATTCAATTACCCTTTGTTACGCTGTCTAGTGAATGGTGCCTTTTCGTTTTGTTGGGACGCCAGATAGGACATGTCTAAAGGAATGTGCCAAAAAGTATCCCGTGAAATGGTTTGTTGCCAAATGGCTGGCACGGGCGACAGATCGATATCCGAGGGTGCCAGATTCAGGTGGTCAGTATCCTCACCGCAGGTTCCTTTAACCTGGAAACCTGTTAAGCCGGAGCTGTGAGGAGGGGAGGTGGTCATTTTAGGGCGTCACATGTAGATAGACCGGTTCCAAATTGTCCGTCGAGCAAGAAGTTTGGGGAATGTCACTTCTTCTTTTTTTTGGTCTGACACTTGCTGAGAGTCCAGCCTAGTCTTCATCCCCTGTTTCTCACAAGCTGTTAATGCTCATTGGAACATGGCTTCGTTTCTCGACGGCACCACAGCAAACCTGAACCCTCCCATTGACCTCCGTATGACCTCTGCTTCAGCACAAAATCGAATTTACCTCAGTGGAATGATTGTAGTAGCTTAGACGTGGTTAGTTCAGAGGTCCTTGAAGAAATTTAACTTATTTTAAGAAAGCAAATGAAACGTGGGAAAAGAGCTATGTTTTATAAGTATATATTGAGAATTAACTATTTACCGAGTTGTTAGCACATTGCTGGGGTGGGGTGGGGGTGTGTGAACTAGCTTGAGTCTGCTGCTGCGAACGCAAGAGCTACACTGATGTTTGTGTTTCAGTATTATGTGTAAAACATTCATCCCTTTGAAACGAGTGCTCTCACAAAGATCCTTAGGTCTTCACTCTGTAAGAGGAAAAATATTTTAACTTGTTTCGCATGCTTTAAAAGAAGTCATAGTAGAGAAGTGTTTTGTATCAAAGCAAAATGTTTTTTTTTTTTTTTTAATTGTGACCATACCAAAAAGTGTGTGTTCCATGTTTTGGGGGTTGGTTTTGTTGTGAGCTTTAGATTACATTGCCCACCCCCTTCAAAAAATAGCTTTACAAAGCCCAGGCATGACCCTGCAGGAACCGAATCGTGTTGAGATGGTGATACCGTAGAAACCACTGTATGCTTTGATTCTCTGTACGGTACATCTCCCGTAACTGCCAAAGATTTCCTGCATCCATAGCTAAATGAACGTAATCAACTTTTAATTGTTCTTTGAGGTCCTGCTGTCTATTAATACCTCATTATTGGCCAAAGCAGGAGACTCTGGATCTGAGACCAAATATGCCAGTCCTATCTTAACCCTATCCTTACCCATAATTAACATACCTCTCCATGTGACCTTTAACATGCCACCTCTGGTACCTTAAGAGGGTCTGAACATGTCGTTTGCTTTTGTGAGTGTTCAGTGTGTACGTGGTGTTGATGCTGTCGTGGGTTGAATGCAGCTGATCAAGAAGGCAGAACTGGTGTTGAAACGATTGCCTGAAAAAATTTTAGAAATGTGCTGCTTTTCCCAGTAGATTTTTCTCCAAAACGAAGTTGGTGATGTCGTATCCCAGCAGCGAAGCCAAACGGCAGGATCGCACGCCGGGGGGGGGGGGTGTGCATTCGCTTGTCCCTTTGGGCATATGGCTCTGCTCACCTGACGTTATCATTTTTCCTGATACCCGTATTGAGTTACCAAAATGGAAGAATGTTAGTTAAGTGCATGGTCTTGGACCGCTTTTAATGCTTATAATATAATCTTAAAAATGAAACAAAAAAAAACAAAAAAAAAAAAAGAGGGAGGGGACAATAAACTCAGGTAGCTTCCCAGAGTCTTGGATTTTGGGAGCTTAAGTAATTGAGACATTATGTAATGTAGTGATTTAGTGATTATTACCTCAAATTGTCTTTTGTGTTCGTGTCCATATACAGCATTACCTCTCAGCCTAAGTGTAGTTACCTCCTTGATTTAATCCTGCAGGATTTTTATGTGATGAAAATACCAAAACTGAAGAAAAAAAAAAAATGTGCGAGACACGCTCATGGTGACCTAGTAAGAATGTACTTCTCTTTAGGAAGGATTACTGTATCCTGCCGATTCTCATTCACACCAAATTGCTGCTCGTCATAGGAGGGGGAGCATTCTGGCTTACCAGACGACCTGTTTGGAGATGTTGATGTTCTACAGCCAAAGTCCACCACAAACAAACGTGAAAATTTGCTAGGCGTATGTCCTCCTCATCCAACAGTATGTTCACGCTGTTGGGCTGAATCGGCTGCCCTCCTTGTAGATCTTAAGTGATCAAAAAGTGGGTAGCTCTCCCTTGTGTCCTGGAGGCTTCTGCTCAGGTGTGTGTATCTTCGAAGGTCCCGGGGGTCCCCTGAATGTACTGCCCTACTGCTGCTGTTTTATGGTGGGTGGGCTGGGCCTCTGCTGTGTCATACGTGCATTTTGTATGTATGTGTGTGTGTGTTTGTGGGTGGGGCTTTGAGCTACAAACTGCAGTGACCACCCCCCCCTCCGGCCTCTCAGGACAGATGAAGTACCACAAATGTCACCTCTTCTGTCCAAATACTGTACTAGTTGTACTAGTTACTTGCAGCCTTTTTCTGTTGTCTTACATGGACTTTAATCATTTCCTATGCAGTTTGATTTGGCTTTTGTGTTTTTTTTTTTTTTTAACACAATAAACTTGGGTATCTTGGATATTGTAGATCTTGTTGAGTTTTTTTTTCTTTCGCTAGAATTCCTGCATCTCGCACACAGTCGGACAGCCCCCAGTAGTGAAGAGCTGTGGTCATACCCTTACCTGCTGTTATAGTTGGCTTCATTGTAGTCTCTCCCATGTTTACTTCATTTTTTTTAGTAGACATTTTTGTCTGGAGCTCACGAAATGTTGCTTTAGAGTCGGGCATTATCCCTGGACTGCTAGGGAGTTAAGTGCCTTACTTCAGGACCCAACAGTTAAATCTCGGCCACCACAAGATTTGAACCAGCAACCTTTTGATCACAAGCATGTAGACTTAACCCATTGAGTCCCACACTTACCATTCAATGTGGTGCTTGACAGAAAGGCTGTCAATGGGCTGAAGGTGGTTTTGTAATATGGGATTTTTCCAGCAGTGTGAGTCCATTTCTGGGACTGTGCCTGGATCTCTGCATCCTGTGCCTGACTATGATGTCGGGATTAGAAAGGTGTCCCGGAGTGTCCTCTGGTTAGAGAACAACGTTCCGGAAAGGTGCGTCACAAGAACAAGCTAGAAAATGCTGACACACGTCAACAAAAAGCCTCCTGCAGAATGTAAGGTGAGTGCTGTGTTTATCTTCCCTGTCCCACTGAGATGCGGGAGTCGGCTGAGAAAATGGTCAGGGGCGAAGGACAGGAGTGCAGTGGTGGTCATTATTTATTCAATGGGGTTCTTTGGGAATCATTCCTAGGGCAAACTGGGTTTTCAAAGCCACAGTGAATGACTATAGCGAGTTTTATCACCAGGTGGTTTAATCCACACTACACTGGTTACCAGTGCCAATCAGGATTGAGTAAAGGATCTCTGGCTGGAGTAACCTGTCAACACGCCCCTCCCCCCATTCAGAGGTAAGACACCTTTTAAGAGTTGGAGACAGACATTTAAACAAAATTTTTAATTCAACTGGTCAAAGCGTCTCAGTATTTTCCAAGAGAGCCTCATCCTCTCACATACAAAATAAAACATTTCTGTAGGACCTCCCCACGTTATTCATAAATACTTCAAACTGGAACTTCAGTGACAGACACTCTGTCTGGCTGCTGCGCTGTGTCCCCCCCCCCTCCCCAAATCATTTTCGCTGCACTGCTGTGAAGGAGGGGGGAATCTGGATGGGCTGTACTGGCTGGAAGGGGCCACCCGGCTTCTTGCGGGTCTCCCCCCCTGCGGTGGCTTTGCCCAGAGGCAGCAGCTGGTTCCTCCTGATGATCTGCAGAGCCAGCTCCGTGTTCCCTGCCAGGGGATGAGAGGTCGTTTTTCAGCAGCTCGCAGTCACGCACCCACCCTCCTCTGCGAGTACCGACCCAAACAGTGACACGCATACTAAGGATTCTTATCAGCCAATGACGGCGGTGAAATAGGGGGACGGTGTTACGTAGCAGCGGGGAGCAGGAGCCACACTGGCTAAAGGCTCCATCAAAGCAGGTTTGGATCAATGGCACATAGCTCTGTGACCTTTGACCTGTAGCCCTAGTCATCAGCCTTCATGTGAATATTTCCACTCTCCCCCCTCCCCACCCCTCACAGCCCACTTACCATTCTGCAGCTCCAGGTAGACTGCCAGCAGGATAGCTTCCGGGGGAATCTCTTTGGTCTGAACCATAGAAGCAGCCTGGGGGTGGGACACAGGGCATTGTCCAAAAAAAAAGTAAACCATGTCACCTTACTTTGTTTTATCTGCATCGGGGGCATATTGTACCGCTGTCACCCGAAGATCACTATTCACATTATAAACAGCTGCATTAGCGGGTATTCATATCGCAGTCGCGTGGTAATTTGATGAACAACGCAAAAGTGAAACGTGATCCAGAAACATCCCCATCAGCGCCATATAAGGAGGGGAGGGGGGGGGGAGGATGTGGCCAGGAGTCAATGCTCATTCATACACATGGAAGTTGCTACATATTCAATGAAAGGAGCCAGAAATAGTGGCACGAGTAGCTTTTTCTTATTTATCCATCTGAATGTTGCAACTACACTATTTAGTCATCTTCAGGTAGCCAAGACTTTGGTGGTCAGATATCTAGGATCAAAACAAACTGCCAGCATTGCTTACTATGTACTTTTATTATGTTTCTGCAAGTGTTCCAAACTGCATTTTGGAATGTCTATACTCTGTCAAATTACAATCTTAACAAAAATCTGACATATTTACAATATACATTAAGAGTAATGGCAAAACAAAAAAAATGAATAAAATATATAAGAAATAATTTATTCATTTTCCAACCCGCTTTATCCTATTGGGTCGCGGGGGGTCCGGAATCTATCCCGGAAGCAACGGACACGAGGCAGGGAACAACCCTGGACAGGGGGCCAGCCCATCGCAGGGCACACTCACACACTGTTACCATTCACTCACACATGCACACCTACGGGCAATTTATTAGCCTCAGCATGTCTTTGGACTGTGGGGGGAAACCGGAGTACCTGGACGAAACCCCACGACGACACAGGGAGAACATGCAAACTCCACACACATGTAACCCGGGCGGAAACTCAAACCCGGGTCCCAGAGGTGTGAGGCAACAGTGCTAACCACTGCACCATGTCACCCCTAGAAATAATTTATTTGCCATGAAATAAGTTTATGATATTTGAAGAAATGTGTGATCATGCCCCAGTCAGTGAAAGTGTGTTTCCTACCCCTAGACCCCAGAGGGTTAGGAGGAGGAAAGTGGGCGGAGTGTGGCAGGGCATACCTGGTGCAGGCATCTGCGGGCCTTGTCATACTCACTCCGCAGGCAGTAGGCGCTACCCAGATTGAAGAGCATCATGGCCCTGGCTGAGTTCACTGTGCTGGGGTAGCAGAGAGGAGTCTGCTTCCCCGCTAGCGGGTGGAAGGGGGGGGGGATGTTAGGGCCACCGGCATTGAGACCGCAGGATAGGCCGCACCGGGACACACAGGGTTATAAACGGCCGAAATGAAACCATGAGCCACTTGGGACACATGGGGCTTGCATTGTCCACACTGAGACACACAGGATTAGGAGCGTCCACACTGAGGGACTGTGTTGGGGACATTCTCACCAAGAGACATGGGACAGGATACACAGAACAGAGGTAGGGTCGTTCACACTGATGCCCACGCCCAGAGACACAACGTAGGATACACACACTCAATATGTATGTAAACACACAGGCATGCAGACGCAGATATGACAATGACTCACTGGCCCATTGTCCTACATACATATGGCATTACACTCACAGGACTCCAGCTGTTCCACGTCTCCCCGGTCTGAGCCTGTGAACAAAACAGGCGTGGCGTCATGTGATCGCCAAACGACACACGGCTACTTCACAGAGTAACACAGCAGCCTTACAGAGGACAGGGGGCAGCAGGACAGCCTTGTTTAACCACAGAGAGAGGGATCACCTTGGTCCTGCTCGCTGGACGAGACTCCCAAAAACACATCGCTGACGTTTTCAGGGTTCAGGTGGGTGATAGCATCCGAAATGCGGTCCATAGAGATAAGGGCCTCTGCCGCGTACAGGTGCCCCAAAAACCTGAACACACACACACAGGGGTGCTCAGTGCGTCAAAGCTGAATACACAGATGCGTACACATTAAACAGCACCGTCCTTAAACTATGATGTTCTAATACAATCGCTTTGGAACACGGGTTTCCTAATGATGCCAGGTCTAAGAACCATCATTCGACAGTGATGGCTGCGTCATGTGGGAACCCAGCATAAAAGAACCTCTGAAGTTATGCAAAGAAAGCCAAATAAATGGCTGAATCAGTGCTGCTGGAATGGGGGAAAGCAGCTGTAGGCAAACTTGGAAAACATCACCGTCAATGAATATAAATGAAAAGACTCATTTTGTGTTCAGACACACAGAGGTGTATCGACTGCCGCCTCGCTCGATGAGCATGGCGGAATGCGACGGCTCAGGGTGTCCTTAAACGGGTGTGAAGGACAGGAGAGCCTGTTTCTCGCTTCTAACGAAACCTGACGCTTGTAACCGAAACACAAGATGATCACTGTCCTGGCCTTGGCTAGACGCTTCGCCCCTTTGGGCAGACAGAGAGAGAGACAGAGAGACACGAACGGAAAGACATAGGGGAACAAAGAGAGAGATGGAGAGACATGGACAGAAGGAGAGAGAGAGAGAAAAGGAGACACATAGGCAGAGGGGGACAGTGAGAGGAAAACGTGGACAGAGGAAGAGAGACAAGGACAGATGGAGACAGGGACAGATGGAGACAGGGGATGAGAGAGAGACAGCTAGACAGGAAAAAACAGATAGGGAGGGAGGGACAGAGACTGAGACAGTAAGACAGAGACGGATAGACCTATAGACCGACCGTAAACCCTGCTACCACAACGAGATGTAGATAGACCAGACCTACTTGAGGGAACCGGAGAGCTTGGGCTGCTGCAGTAACTTCTCAGCATGACTGAGGGAGATAACGTTGTCCCCCAGGGCCAAGGCGACGTACGCACTGCAAGCCAGGATGGAGCACCTGTGGACAGCACACCTTAGGTCATAATCATCCAGCGTACCCCCAACCCTGCGACACACAAGTCTCAGGTGAGGCCCACCCACACCCTCCTGGGACAACCCCCAAAAGCATCCTTGAACTTTGGTAACCCCCCCTTGGTGTACTGGGCCTTGCTGTAATTTACGGCTGTCAAGGAAGCAGATGAGATTTCAATCAGGCCCAGCATGGTTCTTTCACTGCAGAAGTCTGACATGTCTGCGTTTTACCAGTCGTAAAGACCTACATCTGCATGGTGACCACAAAACAGCCACACCACTGACCACCCTCTCTCCTCAGTCAGAGTGATTCCCTCCTTACAGACCACCCTCTCTCCTCAGTCAGAGAGAGACTCCCTCCTTAAAGACTGTCTCCAACACAGTCTACACTGAAGGGGCTCAGGTTCACCACTCCATGCGCCTGTTTCCATTTACGCTCTGCTTTATACGACGGCGCCGAACCGGGATTGAACCCCGCCCAGCAGCCCTGCGGGCCCCTTCGGCATTCCAGGAGGCCGGGGCGAGCAAGCGGCTTGGGTGCTCATAAACTTGTCACAGCTCTGGGAGTCAGCCCTGGGTCAGTGGGGGGGGGGTTGAGCCCATCAGCAGGGAAACCCGCCTGCTAGTTAAGGTGTGCCCAGGAACAGAGGAGAGAGTGGGGCACAGCAAAGCAAAGGATGACAGAGGCGTCCAGGATGAAAAATGACAGCTCAGGATGGATACAGGATATAGTCAATGTATATTTGGGGTGGGGGGAGGAAGGGAGGGAGGGAGGTGTGCAAACAAACAGCTGCCAGCAGGTCCCACTTCCTCTTTTCCTCTTTGAGGGGCCATTAGCATGCAGCTAAGCGGGTGATGGGGGGGTAGGCCGACCCCCATCCATCCTGGGCCCACTAGGCGCTCCCAGCCCCCCACCTAGGAGCTGAAGCCTTTCTGCAGCTGTGCCCCCACTGGCAAGAGATGAGGAAGGTGGGCAGACACCCCCACGGCACAGAGCTATAAGCCAAAGTGACTGCAAGCCGCTGGAGGAGCACATGAAGATCGTGAAGCTCACCTCAAGTTCTCCAATTCCTGCTTCTTTAGAGGAGAAGATGGGGGTGCTGGGACAAACTTGTCTCCTTCTTGGCCTTTACTACTAAAACATAAAAAAAGTTACAGAAAAAAACTGACAAAAATGTGTAAATACACAAACTAAGCTGTGTGCAGCCAGAAGGAGAAACTAAAGACATGGGGCTCTGAAACTTTACATACTTCACAAAATGCTGGGATGTTGTCAAAGCCCCAAGCAGCGCCCCCCACAGGCGTTCACCTGCACATGTCGCTGTTCTCGCTGCCGCTTTCTGTGCTGCCAGACTGGCTGGAGCTCTTCGAGCCGTTCTCCGCCTTGCCGTCCGGCTGCTGGTGCTCGGGCAGGAGCAGGAGAGCATTTCTCAGGCAGATGGCAGCAAACTCCATACTGGCCACGGGAATGGCTGCAGTTTGGCCGTCGCTGCGGAGGACGGGGCGTGAAACGCACATGGTTAAACCAGCCAGCTTCTCTCACACACACACACCATCCCGCTGTACTGGCCACACACAGCCTGACAGGAACTTTATTAATCCCCAATGGAAAAATAAGGTGCAAACAGCATCAACATCAAACATCCAGCAGTGCAATTACAAGATGAAAAACATGCAGCACGGGGTCAGAGGTGGAAAAAAATCTTACACAATGACTCCCCCTGGTGGTGGATTATGATTGCTACTTCTACAGACCACAGAACGACAAGATTTTATGGCAAGGAACAAAGGCTTCAATACCCATAAAGTAAAGCTGGCAGATTGAAAGCGGGTGGTGGACAATTCGGTCTCCCGTGCACCCGGAATGACCGGTTTTCAACTGCAGACGACTGCTCATGGTTACATAGAGTAACCGCCGGACTACCCAAAAATATCGACGTGCGGGTGACCAAATAAATTTTCTTCAAAGGTTTTTGTCGCCCAGTGTGTACTGAATAAATCTACGGAAAATAATTTCAAACATTTTGGGCAGATTATATACGATGATGGCCGATTGTGATTGATGATTTGAGAAAGTATCATCGTTAGTGTACATGATGCCCGCCGAAGATGAACGGAGATTCCCGAGCAATGCCGATCAGACTGGTGAGTCTCGTGCTACACAGGGATTACAGTGTAGTGATTGTGTTGTGCAAAGTCGTGTACTAGTATACCGGTGTCTGATTCATGTACCTGGGCAAGATTTAGTCCGATTTCCCAAGCCCCTGTGCCGTGAGTACAGAAGTTTTCGCTATGTTTTTTAACAAAGCGCATGCTAGACTTGGAACGTTCTTTCATTCGCGCGTCGTCAGCGGATTGTAGATTATTCGCGAGAACCGATCGAGGTGACAGTCATGACAGTTGATATGTCGTGTGTGGACTGTGTACACTTCGTATACATGTATATTCAACATTTTGTGGATTGCCGTGATTCACGTGCTGTTTTCTCTCGGTTGTCAGAAGAAATAATGTGTATCGTCTTGTCTGCCAATGTAATGTATATTTTTCAATCCTGGTTTTCAATAGAAAATTATTTCTCTGATTTTGATGGATTTACTCAGATTATAATTGCTGTCCGATTCTGCTTCGTTTGAATGTAAGGTCATGAGGTGATCCGAAACGATGATCTCATTGGTCAATGATGTCACCCAACAGAGGTCTCCCAGGCCATATGTGGTTGACCACAGAAAGAGCTGCTGGGGTCCCACTGGGAGACCACCTTTGAACTGTAATTGTCCACCCCTGAAAAGGAGGTTCCATGAAGCACAGTGAGAGTTCCTGCACAGACCTGTAGACCGTATTCTGGGCAGACTGTGATGCCAGGATGATCTTGCGATGGTATCCTTGGCCTACGACTGACTGCACGATGCCCTTCTTGCTGGGAAGCCCCTTGGTTTCCTGATCGGAGTTCTGTCAGAGAACAGAAGTAAATAAGATCTACAGCCTTCAGCTGAGAAGAGTCACTGAGACATTCTGAAATGTTACGGCAAACTAAATGACTCAACTTAGGAGCATATTTGAAATCTAAATGACTTAACACTTTCAGATATCTGAGCTCATATGGGGGTGTGGAACAGGAGCCGAACGAGGTCCGACTGGGCCGAGTTGGATTGCCTATGGCGACCAGGAACCCGGCCTGTGTGGTAACTAGGCCGATCACGGGAACATAGTAAAAAGCATCTATCACAAAGTTACTACGCACGAATGACAGCTCTAGCTATACTCTACTGCCTAAAGCAGGATTGGGTGGTCTTACCCACAAAGGGCCAGAGTGGGTGCAGGTTTTAGGGGTATCCTTTAGGTCAGCTGTTCAAACCCAGGTGTCAGGACTCTTCAGCCAATCAGTCCTTTAATTAGGGTGTTGCAGAAACCCACATATACATCGGCCCCTTTCTGGATAACACTGCCCACCACTGGCCTAGAGTATCTGCTCTTTGATTAAATCAGCGCAATTTAATTAAATCAACCAAACTGATCAATTCTCTATTTTAAAAAGAAGTAGAATGTAAGTTTAACTTAATACTAGCGACGGCTGTTTTTGAGTCGCTTTGGGTTTCGATTCATTGCCGTCACCATTGTGTCAAGTTCTGTCTGTGTGCATCGACGCAAACTGTGCAAAGCAACACTTCCTGCAGCATACCGCATCATGTAGGGAAAGTCCATTCATCCATCCATTTTCTGAAACTGCTTATCCTATTCAGGGTCATGGGGGGTCCAGAGGCTACAGGCGTAGGGCAGGGAACAACCCAAGATGGGGCGCCAACCCATCACAGGGCCCAGTCACACTCACACACCATTCACACCTACGGGGAATTCGATAACTCCAATTAACCTCAGCATGTTTTTGGACCATTGGGGGAAACCAGAGTAAACGGAGGAAACCCCACGACGAAAAAAGGGGAGAACATGCAAACTCCACAACCATGGATTTATGTGACAAATATGAACTTTCACAGTAAAAAACAACAAACACTAAACTCAATAAAAATCCACGCTGGCTGTTTTTCCATAACTGGCGGCTGATTAATCACTGCAGCTCCAACAAAAGCAGACATGGCTGTCAACATGCACTTAGGTATATGAGCCATATTTGACTAGTTAAATAACTGGACAAACACTTGAGTGTAAGTAACTCACCCCCTTGTTCGCCGCAATGCAGCACTCTGCTAGTCGGAGCCACAGTCGAGGGTTTGAGTGGTAAACCTGCACTGATTCCATGAGGCACTCAAACGCCGCTAGGGGGCGCCCTATGTGGAGTAGCTGAATCCCGCAGTTGTACAGAAGCTCGTAGCGCTTGCTGGCTAACAGGGCACACATGGGAACTCCGGAGAACCTCTTATCTGCAACGGAGAGCCACACACACGGTGTGAATGCCAGGGGCGGGGCCACACCACCAGCCTCAATCAACCAATAAATACCTACTTTGCCCATTGGTGCTGTCCCGACTGCCGATCTGTAAGCACATGTTGTCGTTCTCCTGCAGGGCCTTCTTGAAGTAAAAAATGCCCAGGTTGTGTTTGCCCATCGCGAAATGAATGCATCCAAGATTGTTCCAAAACATACAGCGCACACCTTCACCTACAACAGAGAACGGAGGTGTTCAGTCAGCGTGGAAATCCCGGTTCCTGCAGCGACCAGACTCTGTGCCGGTGGCCGGGTGGAGCTGGCCGTTACCCGTCTTCATTGGTCCCGGATGGTCAGTGATGTTGGAGCTATTTAAGAGCTTCACAGCCTTCCGGTAATTTCCCCTCAGGTACTCGAAGTTGCTCTTGAGGAAGAGAGAGGGGGCAGACTGGAAGCAGGAGAGACAGGGAACAAGGATCCAGTCAGGGAAACGTGGAGGGAGGGCCAGTGAGGCGGGGGGGTGAAGGAGGAGAAGTGTACTCACGTTTCCGGCCGTGTTCATCACTGACTTGATCTCCCGTTTGCACGCCTTCAGGGATTTCATTTGAATGTAGGCCCGCACTTTATACTGTGGAGACAACAACCGCGGGAGACACAGAGTGGGGTGCATCGGAGTCATGGGTCGAATCACGGAACAACATGCGATGAGTCAGAGTGGGACTCGTCAGAATCAGACAGAGGGACGCATCGGAGTCACGTGTTGGGCAGCGCCAGAGTCACAGAAGGGGGCTCGCCAGGATCATGCTGTGTCAGAGTGTGGCGCACCGGAGTCACGGACCATTTATTTGAATTGATCATTGATTTTAAGCACGGCATTTACCTGGTGAATTTTAGACTTGGCTGCCTCCACCATAGTGATGTACTCTGTCTTCTGACTGCCACCGTCTTTATTGGAGCTGCTGCCAGCCTGTTCAAACACAAATGAAACATTTTACATTCACCAGCCAACCTTTTAAGATCTGAGGTCAATCATAATAAAGCAGCAGCACAGAAAAAAAAGCAAGGAAAAGAGATAAATTCCAGAAGTGTCTGACGGTCTATACTAGACCTTGGCCTCATGTGACAATGGGCATTCCTGGGGGTCTGTGGGTACCCCCATGCCCACAGGTGCAGGGGGCTACTGACACACACTCGCCGCACACAGCAGCTAAAAGCAGCTCCTGATCCAGTGCATTTGTGCTAACGCTGCTGGCCCCTGTCTGCCTGTCAGCCCACTGCCTTATCCTCAATCCCATCTGCCGCTCCCAAAGCGGGATCTGCGCTTACGCAGAAACAGAACTTCATGTGAAACATCACCTGAGCAAATAATGGATGCCTTGTCACACTGTGAGGTACTGTCCTAACCACAGATAAGCTATCAATGCAAAATTAAACTCACCCCTTGCAATAACGCACAGAAAATAAACATTAATGAACTCCACCTATAACACAAGAGTATGTCAGCGAGCCGTGATGAGCAAGCAGAAGCACAGGTCTCAGCAGTGCATTCTTATGTTCTTGCTAATTATCTGAGCAATTTGTTGGTAAGACCGTTGTTTAATATCTTGCAATTTTGGGTTTGCCCACTTTTTTGCCCAGGAATGTAATATGCAAAGTTATGTACCAACAAGAAAAAAAGAATGAATGCTGGACCCCATTGTTGCTTCAACAGGGCCTCTTCACACACGTGCGCACGTACACATACAGTCAAAACAATGCTATTGTTTAAGCAAATGATCAGCATCTCATCTGTGGCTCGCAGGAATATAAATTGTAAAAAATAATAAAAAAAAAGAACCTCTGATTTGCCGTTTTTGTTGTTTCCCTGAACGGACAGTTTCTCCAGCATCGCTAAGAGATGGAGAGCCTTTTCAGGCTGGAACGTGAGAAGATACAGGTCCACCAGCAGGAAGCAGACAGCCTGGGCAAACTTCTCATCTAGGACAGAGAAGAACCTTAAGCCATGCCAAACTGTGGCTCGGCCCAAACATCAAAGCTCCAAGCAGATGCAAATGCGACCCTGAGCTTCTAAGCAGACAGTTTTCATGCATAATATGAGGGTCACGTACCAAAAGGCTCAATGAACTGGTAGAGCTTCTCTCCTATGGATATTGCTTCTATATACTGCCGTGTGTGATATAGTACGATCGCCTGGTTGTAGTACAGAATGCTGTTATCCACATCATCCAGACCATCCATCTCATCGACGGCAGCGTGGACCTGTGGCAAGGACACAAATACCTTGGGTGTCGGCGAGGTCACCGCCACGCAGAGCAAATCAGGCCTTGATCCAGAACATTCACAAAACGGCTACCTGGTGTTTCATCGCCGTGAGGGCCTGTTTCAAGGTATCCGTCGTGGTCTGTCCGCTTTTGTAAAACTCAGCAATGGATTTGTTCATTGAAATTTTGTAGTCCTCTTTATTGAGTTCTTGGAGGTTTCCAAGATGTTTCAGCGACTCGTCATAATTTCCTGCCTAGTGAAAAGATCCGTACAGATTGACACTATGTTGGTGAGCATAAAAACACAGAAGTAAATACCATGTTTTAAACACAGAAGGCATGTAAACTTTTGGGGAGGATTGGAGATTACCGTAAATGCTTGGAAAGCGCTCGCTGCCAGTTCCTTTTCTTGGTCTGTGATCCCTGATGAGGAATTGTCCTGCTTCATCTCTGCTGGCTGATCTATCAAGGCAAACAGTATTGAAAAGGCACTTTACAGTTTAACATGAATGGGTAATCAACAGCTGGCATGCAAAAAACAAACCAAGACCTGTAACCCCAAATTCATCCCCAGATGCACAGCTAAGGTGATCTGGTGCTGAACAGCTCTACCTCATGTGCATCAGCTGAAGTGTAAATAAAAACTCCTTCTCTGTGCCACCGTATGATTGTATAACCACCAATTACGCCCCTTACAAGCTCACAGACTCCCAATATTTCCCATATACAAAAACTGTTTCAAAACACCATGACTCCCAATACTGTCTAACCTGACTTTCCACTTATGGTACCCAACGGATCCAACGGCAGTCTCTGAGTGAAGAGGCTGGGCTTGGCCACACAGCCCCACCGCCAACCAGGCAGCTTGTACAGACGCTGAAACCAGCGCTGCGTAATGTAGCATTTAAATAAGTATGGAGGTGGCAGGGAGAGCCCACCTGAGGCGGGCATTTTAACAGGTGCTCGCCCGGCAAAGCGAACACCCGACGGCACCCCGTCGCACTGGAGTCCGGCTGAATATTCCACAAAACGCAAGGAGCGAGTTACCTCCGGTGTTGTTGTCTGACATTGCTGTAGATTTCAGTAATCCCGCGGGTGGCCGGATCAATAGCAATAAAGAAAACGGCTAAGCTAATTAGCTACCTAAGGGGCTACCTAAACGCACGGTTCCAGTGACTTATGACCAGAACCGCGGCCCCACTAAAGCCGCTGGACTCTCAAAAATGCACTGCGCCAAAGCCTTCGATCAGCGTTCACACCTCCGGCAAGTCTGCCCGGTTCCAACGCCTACTCCTGTATGTTTCGTAGCCGGCGTTCCGCCATGAGCGTCTACCGCAACAGCAAGAAAACAGGAGCATCCCGTCCTGACAGCGACCCCTTCTGTTCTGGAGGGAAAGCGCAGGCACGTCCGGCCATACCATATTTAGCTTCTAGATTTGTTGCATTAGCGCCCTCTTTCTTTTTCCACGCGTTTGGCAATTATATTTTCAGTCGATTTATACATTTACACACAT
>JAABNX020000075.1:99951-115895 GCA_015163995.2 Mormyrus lacerda
TAACATGGGTAACACGGCTAATATGGCTAACACAGTTAACATGGCTAACACAGCTAACGTGGCTAACATGGGTAACACGGCTAATATGGCTAACACAGTTAACATGGCTAACACAGCTAACGTGGCTAACATGGGTAACATGGCTAATATGGCTAACACAGTTAACATGGCTAACACAGCTAACGTGACTAACATGGGTAACATGCCTAAGATAGCTAACACAGCTAAGTCGACTAACACAAAACATCTCTTCACAGAATGACTTCCTATTCTGGACATGCCAAACCCTGTACAATGAGTTACCCGGGTCAAGGGCTACTGTGATCAGGACTAGTTAGCTGACTAATGATAAACAAATAATTGCATAACTGCTTCAACCATATTACATGGTGATAGCAACATTTTCAATCCAAGGGCATGTGCGTGGAAGATCTACTGTAATTCACTCAATGTATTAATGTTTACTAAACTTTAAAAGAAGTCAAATTATCCCTTATTCTGGTATTCTGGTACAAGACACATGCAAAATCAATAAGTTCAGTGAATCGTCACGCTAAACACACAGACAGTCTGTCAGCGGTAATGCTGTGCTTTTCCCTTCTGAGGTTCATTTCATTCAGTCCATTGCGATGTTAATTAACGCATTTCCAAGCAGGCTGTGATAATATAACTTATTTCAAAATTCACCAAGCAGTTTTTCTTTTTTTTCCTGGAGCCCTAAAATCTACACTGAAATTAAGGTGACTCAATAATGAGAAAAGAAAAAAAATGAGAAGAATCAGTGTTATGTGTTTAATGACATGTGCTGTGAGGAAAAGCGCATCTAAGTGCTCAGCAGCCCTTGGTGATCATGTGACTTCCTGCTGCCCGTGGTTTGCCGGTCTTAAAGGGGAAGCTATGTCAGCACAGGGAGGAATACGAAGCAGTACAAAGCCAGCGTGACTGCCGGACTGGGCCAAGAAGATGCTTCTGATTTGTTCAAAGCTGGTTTCAGGCGGATGAGGGGGCTAGTCCACCCAGAGCACTGCCCTGGGACATCCACACCCCCCCTAGACTGAGCTTCCAGTGGATGCCCAGGTGTAAGCAACACTAGAGCAGGAGCTACACAAGAACTACTAAAGGCAAAAAGCATCTGGCACCATCTTACCTACAAGACCTCATCACACCCCGCACTGCACCACGATCTCTCCGATCCTCCAGCACTGCTTGACTGGTCTACCCCTCAAAGCACAAGGAAGACACATCTCTTGGCTCTTCTCTGTTCTGAAACCAAGTTGGTGGAATGAACTCCCCCTAGATGTCCGAACAGCTGAGTCACTGAATGCCTTCAAACAACGACTTAAAACACACCTGAATTAGCACTTCTGGTATTAAACTCTGAGCTCTTTTCAAATATATATATAAATATTTATATCAAATATTTATATATATATATATATATATATATAAATCTGTAGTTTTCCAACAGAGTATTAGATCGCTTGTATTCATAGCCTTGGTTTTACTGAGCTAGTTTCGGGGAAAAATCTTAAAGTACTTATATAAGTCGCTTTGGCTAAGGGCGTCTGCCAAATGCTGTAAATGTAAATGTAAATGTAATGAAGTAAGAACCTAATAAGACAACTATTCAAACAAGCGGAAAGTGCAACATTAACAACATTCAGGGAGAATGTATAGTAGTATCATGCAAGCAGAGGTCCATCTGGAACAGTTGCATCTTGACAGAGATTTCTAGTGTTTTATAAATGACAGTAATCACAAAGCACAAAGTTAATACATGATGATGCAATATATTGTAAAGTATAAACTGTGCAACTTCCTGCTGCCATATTAATAAAATATTACGGCTATTATGCAGATTTTTAATGTCTTATTTTCAAATGAATTTTCAGTTTTTTTTCACATTCCGGCCCATCGTGCGGTGGGACCCAGTCATGTGGAGTCACATGATCTCGCCCTGGGGATCAGTGCTCATTCTGGGCAACATTCAACAGAGAGGCATCCCATTTTCATGCATCATTATCCCAGGCATTCACATAGGTGGTGGGGGAGGGTATTGCATATGAGCAGCTCATGTAAAGTGGGGGTGGGAATGAATGCCTCCCTCGTTAACCCCCCGCACTTATTTCCACCTTCCCGGCAGGCACGGTCTCCCTGTGACAATCTGCAGCTGTTGGAATTTCTAAATTCATGCCCCCCTCCAGTCTTCTGCTGTCAATCTGTCTAAGGGGGGCCAACTCATCCGCCCCACCCCACTCGCGCTCATGGAGGGAGAGCTTGTCAGATGGCGTTGCATCCATCAGCCACCGCTGGATCACTCAGGAATGAGTCACAGAAACTAGCTTTCCAATTATCCATGAATTGATTAATTAATCAACACCTTACATGATTGCTTTGCTTGTTCAGATGAATTAATAACTTGGGCATTTAAAAACAAGCCACCATATCACCTCTGCATCCCAGTGTATTTTAACTAGAAATGTCTACATCTAGAAATTTCTTTCTTCTTCCGGCTGGATGGTGACCACTTTCCTTGAAAGTGTGACAGCCGTGGCAGACAGCTCAGATCTCTCCTTTCATCTTCCCTTTGGTAGGAACGTCTTCATCCCAGGGCGTGGAGCTCATTCATAATTCACCGCCTATGTTATCCAACATCTCCCGCTGCATTATGGGTAGTGCACCATAGAAGGAATGACTGACGCGAGGATACTACGGGGACTTGTAGTATCCATGGGGCGGCTATACTGTCAACAACAACCAATGATAAGGTTGTTAAATGACACAGCCCGTGGTGTGCCAGAGAGTCGCGCCTGATTAAACATTGATGTTGATATCTGCAGACTGATTGTCACACGGTGAGCCGTCCTGTCACTGCATCCGCACTCCGGCTGTCCTTAGGCCAATCATCAACCACGGTCACAGGCAGAGCAGATATCTCATGCGATTCCGCATACCTAGGGGGGGTTGTTCATCTTCAAGTGTGGGGGATTATGGGATACATTTCCTCAAGTCCCCGTGAGACAGAGGAGTATGAGCAGGAGCCATGTCCACAGCATACCGACCCTAGGGCCGAGTCCATCACCTGCAACCTGATCACTAGTTTTGATGCCCTCTTTATTTAATTAATGCTTAATGCAAGCCAGTCCGCATAAACTCGGCAGAAAAGCAATCTGATTGTGAGTGACAGAACAGAGGCGAAGCTCTCTCATTCGTCATCATCGTGTTATCGCAAAGCATCCCACAGCTCTCTGAGAAGCTTTGGTGGGAACTGCATGGCTTCATCGATGGGCTTTTAAGTGGAGTGTTTGGAAAAAGGCACCTGACACACACTCGCTCTGGAGTATGCCAGCAGGGGCTGGGCAGGGCACTCTGGTGACTGGGCCCATTGTTTTCACAATGCCCGCTTTTCAGAGACATAATTGATAAAAATTGCGGAGGCTAAATGAGGCCCAACCCCCCGATTCACTCAACTGCCTATTGTGTCCAGGCCTCCGGTAAGTGTGCCTCATGCGCTCCGGCCACCCCGCTCCAGACCCCATCCTTGCTCATCACAATAACCCGGCCGATCTCTCTTCTTCGTGGCGAGTGGAGGAACGGCGATTTTCGCGGTGGTGTTTCATCGCTCTCCCCAAATGGAGCACACTTGTACCCTGGCAGGATGAGTGCCCCTGTATGCGCCCCTCGCAGAACATACTACAAAGAACGTGTTGGCGTTTCGCTTCAAAGACACACTTGCATCATTCAGCCGGAGGAGTGCGGAGAGGATGGCGGGCTTGTTCAGGATGACTGTGAGCTACGTCCAGTTGCGCCAGCAGGACGGTCCCTAACGAGTGCCAGCCTCCACAGTCCTGAGGTTACGCTGATGCTTATCCCAGAAAGCAGAAGGCACAGGGTGGAGTGGATGATGCCCAGATGAGATGCCAGTCCATACCGCGCAAGGCATTTTATTTTAAAAACAAAAAGTGGAAGTTCTACTTTAATCTCAAATATCACATATATAAAATCACTCAGAAGTGCAGAAAGGCTATCACACACAATAACCATTTAAAAACAACAGTGTCTCTTAGGTTTTAAGTGTTTCTTGTGCTGCACCTCCACTAGCATAAATCATGAGGCGTGAGAGATTTGTGGATAAGTTTGTTGATTTTCAGCCAACCTATATAGTCATATAGAGAGATTTTTGCTGGATTTGACCATTTAAAATCTGAAGCTACATGTGTAATTATAATTTTGAATTTGAAAACATGGGGGGGGCTTGCAAATTTAGAGCTGAATTGATGACTATGAATGAGTTAAAATAACAACAGAGATAAGTGGAAGCTAAATTATGTGTAATTAAGCACTTTTATTATGATTTTAATTTGCATTCATGTGCTGGGGGAAAGAGGGTTCTTCAGGTTTGTCACAGAATAGGTTCACAATGGATTAGGTTGAGAATCTTTGTTTAAAGCCAAAGCTTTCAGCAAAGTTTTTCTTTTTTTTTTTGCTGCTCGACGTGAGATACACAATAGCACTGAATCAGCGTTAATTTGAGTGTGTGTGCAAGTGCCCCAGTCTAACATTGTTGTTCCATTATTAGCATTTTGAAACATTAAAGCCAAACATTCACGTGTCTTGTACTGATATCGCTTAACAAAGTTATCTTTCCATTACAAAGTAACTGAATGATCTTCTGACACAAATCCCACTGTGATTGGCTTAGAAATTAGATTTAGTAATAACCTTTTTGTCTAGTCTAAATAAAATGTTTTCTAGAATGAGAAAATCTGATCAAATTTAGATATGCTGAAAATAATTTGTTGTCAGCAAACTTAATAAAATACGTGCTAAACTGAGGTTCATAACTCCAGGTTTAAATTACAGGCTTCACAAACGTTCGCTTTATGCCCCTTTTTTACGAAAGCCATAGTACCTATTTGTGTTAACAAAAAAGGAGAAGCAAAAATAGCATTTAGCACTTGTTTATCAATGAGCCAATTAAAGATATACAGTTATGCAGAGCATGACAGTGTTTCGGTCAATAACCGACCACTTATACGACAGTGGTCCCATAGGATTATAATGGAGCTGAAAAATTCCCCTCACCCAGTGATGTCATAGCCATTGTAACATCACGGCAATTACTTACGTGTTTGTGCTGATGCTGGTGTAAACAAACCTACTGCCATGCCAGTTATATAAAAGTATAGCACATACAATTACATATGGTATATAATAATTGATAATGATAATAAACTGGTATATGTATTTACTATACTGTACTTTTCATTGTTACTTAAGCTATACCACATAGCCTAGGTGTTCAGTAGGCTATACCATCTAGGTTTGTGTCACAGCGATGCAATCACCTAACGACGCATTTCTCAGAACATATACATGTTCTTAAATGTTAGTGATATTTTGAGTTTTTAAGTGGTATGATTTGACAGGTTATTTTTTTGGGTCGGGAGCACCAAAACATTTTCCCATAGAAATTGTTATGAATTGCTTCTTTGCTTTAAGCCATTTCAAGGTTCATAGAAACACTCTAGTTTTGGGTAGCGGGGGAAACCTGCATTTTAGTTTCATGCAACGTGCAGTGGAGCACCCAGTGATCCTGTGGTTGGAATATGGATGGATAGTCATCTACACATATAATCCATGGAAATGAACAAGTTGAACGTGCATAATTAACGTGAACTAAAAATTTGAAAGGCCCAGAATGGTGCCATGGGGTACACCATACTTAATTACATCACATCCTGTCATCCTGGTGCCTACCTATACTACTCCATTATGGCACTACACTTTTAAATTGATTTCACCATTATCTTGCCTTGGAGGAAGGAAATTGTTTTTAGACTATGGAGCAGAGTTACATGGACTATTCTACCAAAACCGAAATTGGTAAAATCTGTGCCACAGTATTTGCTTTTGCTCCCGTTTGATAAAATTGCTTGAATTCAGTGGGAAAAAACTTGAAAGAACTGGAAGGTTATTCATGTGTTCAGTAAGCACTTCTATAATCAGGTTGTGGTAATCTTGAGAATCTCTCAGGAAGCAAAACCAGACACACCCTGGATGGGATGCCAGCCCCTCCCAAAGCAGACAGACAGACAAGCAGACATACAGACAGACCCATGCCTATGCAAGCTGGGAAGTGCCATTCAAAATCACTATGAATCTGAAGGTTAATTTGAAGGTTAATTTCATTCCTTGACTAATGTCTCCAGCCTGGAAACCCATTGTTACAAGGCAAAAGTACATAACTACTTTCCATACAACTGAATATACATGAAACAGCAAAATTTTTGTGTGTCGGTACAGATATAAGAAGAGCTTTTAGGTAGGGCTAATCAGTGTGCAAAATACTGGGGAGTCCAGGGGGGCTCAGACACCCCCAATTAACCCATGAGACCCCCTAAAAGCCTCGAAAGCAAATTTTTAAGGGGTCTCATGATCAGTATTGCGTAACAATAGGTAAATGGGGACCCCCCCCCGAATATTGACTGGTATTTCGCACACGGGGGCTAATCATAACCATAACCCTATAGGTAGGGCAAAACCTTCAGGTATGACAAAGCTTTAACATTCAATAGGACTATCCCTACTAAAACTGGGCACTGTACAGTATGTCACTGTAATATTCATGAATTTTAAGTACTTCTAGCACCTTATTATGAAAGAACACATGAAATTCCAAATCTTTCTTAATTCATGATGTGACATAAAATGTATGGTTCCACTTGAATTTGAACCTTTGCTCTTTAATGATGGAAATACATGTTGTTAACCTAAGTCACAAAACACAGGTGATTCCAGCCCCTATTTTAGTCCCCCTGAAAAATTATTGTTCTAAATGCATTTAGTGATCTTGTCCTGCTGTATTTCGTAGGAGCTGAGCCCCCCTAAGGGTCAAATTCTAGAAACAGCCTTGCCAAAAAGGCTTACTGTAGAAATGTGGTATTGAGGTGAAAAACAGTAACCAAGGTTACAGCTATCACTTGACCCAGAGAAACGCCGTTCTGGGAACTTCCCTCGGAAATATGTTCCATGCAAACTTTCCAGTAATGGATACAAAGCAAGAGCATGCCTGCTATTGGAGGGAGAGGGGTGCTGCTTCTGTGATTATTGCCCTTTTCATATGTTACCTAGATGGAAATTATGGGACATGTGTCCAATTAGCCCATCGATTCAAAGAGAACAAATTTCTCCTGAAGTGTCATTTGAGAAAAATCATTTCAGAGTCCCTCTTGGAGAAAAATAGTCTCTGTAAGTGTGTGTATTAAAGGCAAACCCAATATGCTACCCATTGATGGGAAGGAGCTTAGACAAATCAGTGCTTGGTGGCAGACAGTATCCTCTCCTCCCCGCTTAATAGGCTCACGTCTCCCATTACTATTCATAAAGAACTCACGATTCCAGGCACGCAAAACTTTGACCGGCTGCTGGTGCACTACAAGAGGCTCTGCAATGATGATACCAGCATGAGCTTGTACCACTTAAGTCTGTCAATTGAACAATCTACACCCACTAAAATTCTGGAAAAAATTAAGAGATTACAGCAAAATTTTCAGGTTCACTCATTTCACAATTTATTGGTTTGTTCCAGTGTAAAACATACTTTCTTTTTGCAAACTGCAGCTTGGATCTTCTCAGATTCTCATTAATGAAGAGCTTCTTCTTTGCTTAATGGGACTTCAACCCTGCTTCTAAGGGGGGCCTGATACGAAGTGTCCTGGCAGTGCACTTCACACCTGCACTTAACGTTTCCCATTTCTTTTGAAGGTCATTGAGATCATTCTCCAATTTATGAGGCACTGCCGAATAGGTTGACAGCCATCTCAAAGTTACTTCTACCCTCTACCTGGCCTGTTCCTGGTCGTTCCCAGTGTCTCCTGCTTCACCTTGTTTTTGTGTACTGCTGTCTTAGACACTGTGAGCCTGGAAGCAGCCAGCAGAACCAGGATTTAAAAATGTATATTTGCTGGAAAATATAGAGTGGTCTTTTCATTTTTTCCAGAGCTGTGTGTCTATACACACACACACACACACACAAACAGACCCAAAACCAAACCCACAACCCAAAATGTGAGGCCACAATGTGGAAGCAACCTGAATGGAAACCGAAATTAATAATATCTAAATACGTCAAAAAACAGAATGATAAAAGAAACTGTGTATTAATGATTAAATGTATCATGATTTTAAAACAGTAAAACATTGTGCAACTGACTCCTAAATAATTTAAAAAGCGTATGTAAACAAATATATATATAACCTATATGTATGTATGTATGTATGTATATATATATATATATATATATGTCCTGGGAATGAAAATCAAATACCCATCAACCAGACAGAGTAAGGTACCGATGCGTACAGGTACGACAGCACCTTGCCCAACCGTATCCACCTCCCAGGGCAGCGAATCGATGCCGTCCAGCACGCACTTTAAACCATATCCTCAATTAGAGATCCCTGTATTTTCACATCGCGTTATTCCCAGATAACTGGACCGACAGCTGCGCTAATCAAACAGGGCTGTAACTTAGACAGTGCAGCATTTATGGCAGGTGCTTATCTAATTGCCATGAAAATCAATGTAGATCGCAGGGAAAGTACAGAAAAAGTCCCATTCACCGTAAAGATCGGTCATATTAAACAGCATAAAAAACGATAAGAAGAGAGATTAACATTTTTATTAGAGTGCTTCATTCATAGTTCAATAGAGTGTTTTCCATTTCTATGTAAATATAATCTAAATGAGCAAGAATTATCGGTTAATTTGTACTGATTAGCTGTACTTCTCCGGTGTCCGAACATCCAGCCACCAGAGGGCGCTAAAGAGCATCTGTCCACTTCAGGCTGCGGCCAGTAGATCACCCACTTTCCAAAATGGCTGATTTTCCCAGTGAAACGCACATTTTGGATGATTTTCTACATCAGGTGTGCTGTATTATATGTTTTTATAGATCATGGCATAGAAGGAGGATTCTTTGTCATCACCCACTCGCCCACAAAAGTCCATCCATCCATTATCTATACCGCTTTATCCATTTGGGTCGTGGGGAAGCTGAAGCCAATTGCAGCATCTTCACCCTGGGCAGGTCGCCAGGAAACCCACGTATGCACAGGGAAAACATGCAAACTCCACACAGAAAGGCACACTGGGTGACCCTAGGTATCGAACCCAGGACCTTCTTGCTGTGAGGTAACAGTGCTAACCACTGCACGAAAGTCATTTTGCGAATTCTGAAAGATTTTCATGTGGTACCTCGATCACCAATTAATAACTGAATAAGGTCGTTATATAGCTGCATAAATCTGTAGGTGTGGAGTGACCAGATAAAATGGCTCACAGCAACTCACTGCTTTACACACACACATCCTCTTTTACCACGTCATGTCATCATTCTCACCGTTACTATTGATGTGGTGGCTTTTCTTCCAGTGTGATATTATCTCACAATTCCCCCCGAAGACTTTTTCAGAACAGAACCTCCAGAATCCCCACGCAGGTTTTTGCTCTCACTGGAGATAAGGTGAGACAGGTAAGAACCTTCCAGCGGGTGTAGGTGAAGCTGAGGCAGAGTGCGGTGTGTGTGTGTGTGTGTGTGTGTGTGTGTGTGATATATGCAGATTGTTAATGTGTGTAGGTGTGTGTGCACATCAGTGGGCAACGGGGGGTGGGCAGTGACAGCACCTCTCTGTACCTTAGTGCGTCGGATTGTGATCATCTCTCCCCTGTCTGCGTCAGAGCTGGGCAAACACAGCGACGGACGAGCCGGTCAGCCCCGCCTATTTAAGGGCCAGCCTCCCCTCAGCCTGCCAGGAGTCCGCCCGGCTCTCTGCACAGCACCTCAGACACACAGCCTGAAGGTAAGAGCCTGGGTTCTCTCTGACTTCGTGTATGAGCTCCCAAACTCGGTGGTATGTTTGGTTTTATTGTCCAGAAGAGAAAGGTATTTAATCAGTGCCGGAGTTGCTAATTGCGGTTTGGGTCTTAAATGTTTTTTTTTCCGTTCGTAGAGCGTGTGAGAGAAATACACACAGGGATGAGGGATTTTTTTTCTTTTCAGTACCACTGAAAGTGTTCATCGAGTACAACAGAGAGGAACGTTCCACTGCGGCTCTGAACAGAACAGAGAGAGAATGGAGACGGCATGAAAGCCACTGGTTAATTCCTGAGTGACACTCTCTGGCTTTTTTAATTCAGATATTCTACGGTGACTGTGACTTAACTGAACGCTTTGCTCCCTCTGCCCAGTCTCCATAATAAAGACCAAAAAGTCATTACTGTCATTCCCAGCCAGGCAGGATGCTTCCGGTACAAGGCGGGCAAATCCAAGGCAGGTAGCATGATAGATTCTAGGGATTCTTAAGGGATCACATGCTGACAGATACAGCTGCCGGAACAGATCAGCAGTTATACACTGAAACATTCGGGAACTGGAACACACTCATCTTAGATCTGATGTGCTACACGGTTGCCATTTCAGAAATACTTTGTCTCACTGTTTTGACTTGTGGATGCTGTATCTATAAATCAGTCTAATCTTGGGATATTGACTGATCATTGAATGATGTCGCTGGTGTCCAGCAGCTATCATTGTTCCAGTCGCCATTGATAACTTCAGTTTAAGCTTCGGCGAGTTTAGCTAGAGTAGCACACCATGACAGACCTTCAGACCTTTACAAGAAAGATGATGTGTCTGTGCTATTCTCTCTCCCCCCCCCCCGCCCCATCCCTCGCCAGAAACGATGAACAGTGGATTTTGTATGTGCGTGTTGCTGGCTGCCCTGTCCAGCAGCTGCTTGGGACGGCCACACTACACCCCCTCCCCGGACGAGAACAGGCCCACCCCCGTTCAGCGGGACACCGTGCTGCCAGATCACCCCCGCCAGGCACGCTCTGTGTCCCTCACCGGCCAGAAGCAGCTCGTCCAACAGGAGCTGGCCGTGGAACCCGGGACCAGCCTGAACGAGCTCCTGAGCAGATTGATCTCCAGGAAAGGTGAGACGCCCATCCAGATTTAATCTGTGCAAACCCTAATGTCCCCCAACTGCTAGCAGATTTGCCAGGGACATGAACCTGAACCAGGAAGGCATCGGGTTGAAGTTCCAGTGTGATTATCTTGAATAAGAGTACACTGTGATCAGGGTGAAACTGCGCTGTAGATCATGCAGCGACACACAGACCTGTGATGGATTTTTCCATGGTCTTGCACTTGTTTAGATTTTTTCATTTAAGTCATTCATGTGCAGATTTTTAGCATTGGTAGGAAACAGTTAAGAGAATCTGTGATGTGCCCTCAAATGGCAAGAGTGATTGGAAGCGGAAAAGGGTCACCCCACCCGTTAACCGACTGAAATGTGACCCCACCCGTTAACCGACTGAAATGTGTGGGAGGGGCCTGAAGCATGTAAGCACAGCTGTGCAGCTTGACTTCATTCATTGGTTTGGGGGGGGACATATGTACTATTTACTTGGAGCATCATTGGCTGGTGCTTTGGGGGCAGATGAAGCTCCTGCATCCCTAAACGCAAGGCTGACGATCAGACCGTGTGATGTAAGGGGCCGCGATCCAGAGTGCTAGCAGACAGGGTCCTGCTTCTGAGGAGCTGTCAAGATGATGTTTAAAAACCATTGGTTTACCCTCTTAGGAGTGTAGGAAATTAAACGCTATGCCAGAGCTAATCGATTCCACAGCAGTGCCACTGTGGAGCTCCCCAGCGGTCTGTAATTGTAATCCAGCCCTTTCGAATGAAGAGAGGAGAAACAGGAGACCTGTTACTTAATTAGCTCCCATGTAGCTTAAACAGCCACTGATTGACAGTTCTGAACGTCCCACTCATTATGGACTTAAAGTCAAGGCGCCTGTAATTATTAGGCAAGTTTTTATAATATGTTGCCTAATTACTTATTGCGATCCAGTGCAGTTTCATTATGGAATATCCCGGTGCAGAATGCTGTATACTTCTCATCCAAAAGAAAGTCTTTGGAACGAACATCCATTTACTCAATGTTCACACAGCTGACGGAAAAAGGGGCTTTTAATAGTGAAACAAGGCACAAAGGCACAAAGACGATGTAATTTCATAAAACAAAAAAGAATCACAACAAACAAAACATCAGTCCGGCCATGTCTCCCGGCAAACATATTAGGTATATTTTCCCACCGTTTCCTCCTGAATTTCACGGAAGGATGTTATTGTAAAACACAGGTGAATGAACGGCATGCATTTTTAATTAAGCCGAAATATTTGAATAAGAAGGGAAAGAATAATATATAAGCCTACTTCTGTACAAAAAGCACAAGCAGTTGCATGAATATCGATTGGAATTGGCATAAAGCAGCGGGTGCGTCCCGTCGCTCACGGCCGGCATGGACTCCTCTACTTGTAGAATTATTTAGAAGGTCGCAGGACGACATCCACATGTCTGTCATTTAGTCTGGCTTCAATTCTCCCAAAACTTTATAATGTCTCTACACACCGATACTGTTTGTAACAGTTTTAAGTCGGCACATTAGTAGCCTATTAATCTTTAAGTCAGAAAACCTTAGGGGTGAGTAAATTGTTAAAATGGGACACGTGGCAAAAATGGACAGTTAAAAATTGTAGTTAATATATGTGGTTTGTAATACTTTATTTTGTCTTTTATATAATGTTCAAGGGATATTCGTGTATTCTGAATGGTATCTAGCTCAGATGGAGGCACTGATATGACATGAATGTGTCAGAAAGCGTCCCATTTTAACAATAATCACGCGACAGGACGAGCCAAGATATGGTATTGCTGAGGAACGAAGCATACAATTATAACACAAAATCAAATTTCATTTGCGGTAACCAGCTTTACCAGTCCAACGCTGGAATCACAAAACTTTAACAGTCGTCATTTACGTACTTATACGTGCTCCGCTTCATTAATCGTGAAAACAGTAGTCTAATTGCTGTACCTGTTGTAATTCCATCTGCCCTCAGCCAAAGAATGGCGAGTGAATGAAAGCAAAGGTCGTTTCCGAATTGGCGCAGAATCGGTCGTTTCCATAATGATGCTCCAGCGCAAGAATCAACGGGGATCAGTACAGGAGACGCCGGCGGAAATAACGCGGTTATGTGTCGATAAGTCCTGCAGTGCCTCTAAACACCCACCTATCAGCAGGGTCATTTGGAAAAAAAGAACATTTGATACAAGAAATACAAGACAATTTATTTGTCACATACATGGTTATAGAAGAATAACATGTAGTCAAATGTACCCTGAATGACCCCTTAGACTGTGCAAATCAAATAAAAAATAAATAAAAATAAGTCAAAAGTTTTAAAAAAACGATGCACATCATTAGACGTTTCCTGCGTACATGCAGATGACTGCCCCCCCCCCCATACAGCATGAATATTAGTGAAACAGAACCTGTATTACAAATGATTAGAAACTGGAATATCCTCTGATTAGAAAGTAACATTTTTAAAACGCCACACACTATGTACTGCCACTCATGTACGTCTGGACTGACCAGGATTAATCACCCGCATAAAATCCCAAACGCCTTGCAGCAGTTGCCTGTTGTAGAAAATATTCGATAACTTTCCAGTGCCAGAAAAACTAAGTTCTTCTATGACACTAAAGGAGAGTAATTTCTGTAAATTTTTTTCAAAAGTGCTGGAAGCATGGGGTTAATAACGTTGTGTTTTGGTAGAGGTCAATTTAAAAAAAAAGTTTCGAAAACTGGCGTTCATATTGGACTCTGTGGTCAGATTTGCAGCGAAACCCAGGAGCCTAGAGGGTTAGCTCACAAAAAATGAAAACAGCATAGGATTGAAGAGGCTGTGGGGTGAGATCAACAGGTGTTATGCCGAAAAAGGCATCCATGCTGTAGAATGCCGTTGTTCTGATGAGTTGAGCTTTTAGGATTTTTTTTTTTGGGGGTAGGGTTTTATGTGTGTTTTGGGGGTTAGTGTTAGGGTTTAGGTGTGTTTTGGGGGTTAGTGTTAGGGTTTAGGTGTGTTTTGGGGGTTAGGGCTTTAGAGGTGTTTTAGGGTGTTTTTGGGGATTAGTGTTAGGGCTATCGATTAGCACCACGGTAGCCTAACTCGACAAAGTAGCGCAACTCGTTTCAGATCAGCGACCAGTCAGTCATTTAGAGACAGGCATGCATTGTACGGCAGGGATGCCTTTTTCGGCATAACACCGTCATTAACGCAGAGACTCCAACCCAAATCTAAGGGCAAAGGACGCAAACCTGGGCACGGTCAGATCCAGAATCAGAAGAGCAGGCTACCCCTAGCATACAGCAGCTCGCTTTGACACAACGGTGGGAGCAAGAATCACTAACAAGATTCATTTTCTCCTGCACTGCAGGTACCATCCGACGGAACTCGACGATGAACAGTCGCGCCACGGGCAACCACAGGATAAAAGATTATCAGGGCTGGATGGACTTTGGTCGGCGCAGTGCCGAAGAATACGAGTACACCTCCTGAACCAGGGAAAGGAGGAAGACATTTAAATCACCGGCTTAAAATCTGTGTCGAAAACACCTATATTTATTATGTATTTGATGTACAGTGTTTGTAAAACTATATGATGCAATATATACATAAGCCAAATTTTGCAGAACTTGGACTGGATATGGACTCTTTATGTAATTTTTGACTAATAATATATATGATTTAATCCAATGCATATAGAAGCACTTTCACAGAAAATACTACATTCACTTCGCAGCAAAAGCATAGAGTTTTTATGTGATGCTTTAGCATCAAGATGATAGAACGGGCTATAACGATGTACAACACATATACGCAGTACATAAAATTACATAATGACTGGGGAAAACAATGGATTTCCTTAGATTTAACTCCGTCAGGTATTTTTCAGTTTACGTATATAATTAATTTTACATTTACAATATCTAGGCACAGGGTTTAATGGCCCTGAACCACCCACCACAGCGTAGCACTTCCGATTAATACCTTAAATCCGATTTTCCGAAATGGTAGGTAATTTGAAATGCAACGTTTCAAGGGATCTCAACAAATATAACCAAACACAGTAAAATAAGCTTCTCAATAAAACATGTTGATATGAAACTAAAAATAATTCAATGTAACATGTCTGTCAAACAATTCTTATCGAGCTAAATATACCGTTATAATCGACAACACATATCGATATCGATACATTAATACTCTAATAAAACATATCGGTTATACAATCAAGCTAAATGTAAAACATTTAAAGATAATAAATCATACATTAAAAAATACTCGTAAACATGTTATTGAAGTAATCACTTTCTGCAAAGGTAAGAGTGATCTTAAAACTTACGTGGTAACTTAAAATTTATGATTGCATCAGCACGATTGCGTCAAGGTCTAACACCTGAGCTACACGTCACAGAAGGAAGGACTTCGTACGAGTAGGAGACTGCGTTACGTTTCACAATTTCCCGACCTGCCAAATCTTGGCCTATCCTTTCCGAAACACTCACTTTATAGCCTCGAACTAAAACCACAAGCGTATCTGAAACACAATAAGGGCTTAGCCATTGGCGAATATAACGGTTTAATATGATATAAAGATATTTAAAGAAAAAGTTGGAAAATAGCGGAGAGGAAATAAAACTCCTCATGACAGACTACAAGAAGAAAAACTCTCTCTTGGCGAGCAGAAAAAACATCTGAAAATCAGAAATGTGTGAAAATGTTGACATAGGCCTATCAAATAATAACGGAGTAGTAATAATATGGGAGACATTTGATTAGAAATGGACCAGAAAGATAAAAAAAATCATTATTAGCTATAGCAAAGATTGTGATGTAGTCTTGAGATAAATCATTGCTCCTTAGCTTCATCAACAACAAATGATATGAAGTTGGGGGGGGGGGGGGGGGGGGGGGGGGGGGGGGGGGGGGGGGGGGGGGGGGGGGGGGGGGGGGGGGGGGGGGGG
>JAABNX020000075.1:134148-144715 GCA_015163995.2 Mormyrus lacerda
ATGCTCCTTACGCACTGTAATCAGTGCATGCTCCTTACGCACTGTAATCATTGCATGCTCCTTACGCACTGTAATCATTGCATGCTCCTTACCTCTCTCTCTGTTTTCCTTATTGTGCTTCACTGTAACTTACAATGCTGAATTCAAACCTGTTGTTTTTGTAAGATCAATAGATCTGAATGTTCTTTTACTTTTGATACTCACATACTTGTAAAACCAGGTACATTTTACTTTTACTACAGTAGAATTTCACTGTAACTACAATTGCTGACATCGGATCCCTTAGCATTTGATATAAATCAGGTAGCTTTTTACAGTAACCTGCAAACGATATAGACCTCACGCTAAATGATTAAATTCCAGGCCATCATCGAAGTGCATTTTTACTAGCGCTTAATATGGGTGACCTGGCAGCTGAGGGCCAACAGGGGGCAGCACTGTGACCTCACAGCTCCAGGGCTGGACATCCAGCATGCTCTCCCTGGGTTGTGTCGTTTCCCAAAGACATGAAATGGGCTAATTGGCAGCTCTATATTGCCCACGATAATTCCATAACAGTCCAGTTCATTAATTAAGCCAGGATAGCAGTTCGTCCCTAGACCCAGTCTGAGAACTACTGGCATAAACAGAAATACTGATTAACATCAAAGCACAATTAAAGCTTCATCACATTACTGGGCACTTTTCAGGATAAATTAGAAAGATGAGAACAAAGCAAACCATACTGTACTGTCAGTGTGAGAGAGATCAAATAAGCTTTCATGTGTGGAACCACTTTTAAACACATTAGGCACCTAATCCATGCATTTTTTTGGAAAAATCAATTAAATGAATATTTTTATTTCCAAGGCATCAAAGGGAACACAGTTGAATACATATGCCAAACCTCAAACCCCATCAGAGGCAAGCGTGAGCATAAACCCCCTGTGACAGCCTCTGGGATTGGACGACATGGGACGGCCATCACTGGGGAACCAATCATGGTGGAGCTTCACGACCACACCCCTAACCCACATGACAATCTCTGGAGATCACAGACAGTGCCACTTTCTATAATGTTGGTTGTCATGGAGACCGCCTCTGTCTTCAGCTCAGATCAAAGCTATCAGGTTTTCGGCTTTGAGACACAGCAAAGAATAAAACGGCTCATGCCTAGCTGGGTTTGACCATTCACAGTGCAGCTAACCAGCTCTAACCAGGCACGACTGGCTTTTAAGGTATTGTGATCCACACTAAACTACATCAACCTGGAATCTGCCTGGGAACTTCACTGGAAAAATGAGGATATATACTGAGGACACATTTCTGGTTGGTGTCCTATTCATTATCCATTTAATTCCTCTATTTTTACTTTAACATGCGGAGGTGTTGGGTCTGTAGATCAAATTTATTTACTTTAAAAAGGTTGCAACTTTAGGG
Source organism: Mormyrus lacerda (assembly GCA_015163995.2). Taxonomy (NCBI): domain Eukaryota; kingdom Metazoa; phylum Chordata; class Actinopteri; order Osteoglossiformes; family Mormyridae; genus Mormyrus; species Mormyrus lacerda. The sequence continues at coordinate 135,568 of JAABNX020000075.1, forward strand.
AAATAATGAAAGGATAGTTGAAGGATCTGATACATAATATGACCATTTTGAATACACATTCATGCCCCTCGGTGCCACCGAACAGCTTCACAGCGAGTTTGGGGGGGGGGGGGGGTTACTCACGGAAGTACTTTAGTGTCTCCTCTATCTGCTCAGTGGTGAGGTCGACACTGACGTCGGCCGAGACGAGCGGCGTGTGCAGCCAGTCATCGTGCTCGTAGCCGTAGATGGTGTCGGCCCTCAGCCGGTAGTGGGGCAGCTGTTCCTCCAGAAGGCTGATGATCTCCACTTCTGGAAGGTCGGTGCTGTTACACACGTCTGAAAGACAGGGGGCATCCATGCTGTTAGCCCGGAATGCCACAATGAGAGAGGGACAGAGGCGGGAGCTCGACTGGGTGGACTGTACTATTAGCTAATAATGGATGGATAGGATTATCATAAGCTGCCAGTCATCAACCATACTGCCGAATATTAATGACTCCTTAATGAGAAAAAAAAATTGAGATGCACTGGCATCTCTCTACCTGAAGGGGTGCACTTTTATTGCAGATCGCGGATTTCAGTACACCTTATACTGAATGCAGCTACATAAGACGTTAATGCAATATACAGAAGATGATTGCTTCTGTTCTTTTAAAGAATATTCTTTCTGGGTTGGGGTAAAAAGGTGGTCCGAGTTAGTTGATTATTAACATTTTTATACTAGAACAATTCAAGCCTGTCACTTTAAATCACCCAAATCCCTGAAGCAGCACCTATCGCTAACAGGAAGGATGGACTTAGCATTCTGCACTTACGGGCTGATCTAGTGATGCCAGAATGTTATCTTTCATCTGCTAATGCACCAGAAGCATCAGCTCCTACCCCCCCAGTACACGGGAAGCTCCTACCCCCCCAGTACACATTTACTCCAGCAGCTCCATCCACTGGGTAAATATTAAATAGTTTCATCTGAGTTGATTGCAGGTGCCTCCTGAGAAGCTGAAGTATGTTTCTGGGCTTTGATCAGATGGGCATCGCGCTCAGAAGGACCTGACAATGGTTAGAGGCAGGAGAACCAAGGATCAAGTCCAACAATAAGGGAGCCTGTATTATCCCACACCTCTGTATCTGATCACTGTATTAATGCTATAATGTAATTTAATACTTTTATTGACTTTATAATCTTTTTGACTCACGCCCCAAACCATTGGTACTGTCACCTTTTTTATACGATTACACACTTATTTTTACAATTTCTATTTCTATTTTTTAGGTTTTTTTTCAACTTTTTTCCTGGATGCATGCTTAATTGTATATTTCATGTCACCATTTGCACTAAAACAAGACTCTTGTACTTTTTTTTTGCCTGGTAAACAAAAGGATTCTGATTCTGACTGAGGGTAATTTCCCCTTTAAATAATAAATGCACCCATGCTGTAGTCCAGCAGAGGGTGCTAAAGCTCCACCACCAGCTACAGCTGTTCCACTCGGCACGTACCAGTGATGGTCCCGGCATCTCTGTAGACGACACGCTCAGGCAGGGCCCCGGACACCGTGGGCTCGCTCACATACTGCTCCTCGTCGGCGGGAGCGAGCTCATGGGGGCAGGGCTCCGAGGAGGGGGGCGGATCCGTGATGTCCAGCTTGGCTGCCGTTTACTGGGGGGCAGAGGCAGGTGCCATGAGCGGGGCTGGTGGCGGGTTGGCTGCGGCCGTAGCTGGGTGCCTGGATGGGGGGTGGCGGGGGGGAGACAGGTAGAGGTCAAAAGACTGGAAGAAGGGTGCAGAGAAGCAGAGCGACCGGCTGCGGTGTGCTAAGGCTGAGAGACCACCAGCAGACCTTAACATTAAAAACAAGACAAAAGGCCAGAAGACTCAAGAGGGGAGTGGATCTGAACCAGAGGGGTTCTGTGTCCCAGCGGGGCACTGTGCTGCTACGCATCACTCACTGCAGCCCTGCGATCATAAGCGCTCCAGCACTGCACCCCAGAGCTGTCGTCAGGTGGAATTAGAAGCCGTCCGACTCCTTGTTCTTACAGCTCACCTGCTGGCCACTAGGGACTCTCCATTTGGGTGCTACCAAAAAATAAATGTATTGCAGCAAAAGCCAGGTAATGATTCATGTCCCCTGGGATGTCCTCACTGTTCTCAATGAGTTTGACGGAAAAAATATTTACGGTTCCCAGCCTACAAAGAAAAGGTGGCTGACATACTGCCTGAACTAAAAAGGAAAAGTCACATTACTGTCTATTAAACCATCTGCACGAGTCCATTAATAATGCCTGATCTTCATCTGGAGGTACAGCAGGCCAAACCAATCAATCGGGTTACATTAAGAAGATTGGCCCTTATGAACCACACTGGTGCGACCTTGTGATACTGTGGCACAGCATATTAATCTTGTGAGGGGGTGGAGGGGCAGTTTGAAAAAGTGGTTTGGTCAGTTAGTCATCGTCCAAGGCATCCTCTCACACAGAGATGAGGGCATTAGGCAGGACAGACACGCGCATACACACACACTTCAGAGGCGGCTCAGGACCAAGGGCACTGTGTGGGCATGCAAATCCTGCCAGATTCGAGGAGGGGGGGGTGCAGGACTTTACAGGGGCCATGAATAGGTAAAGTTATACATAAAATTGGGTGGGGGCAAGGTGATATTTTGCCATGGGGCCTGGAATTTCTAGCTATGCCAGTGACTCAGAACCAAGCCCCTGTCATGTGATCCACAGTCTTGGCTCTGCAGAGGTGCATCTGAATGCTCTTCACCTGAGAACTGAGCCCCCTGGGCTGCCCCCCCCCCCCCAAAACAAACCATCATGGACGTGCACATGCCCATGTTTCCCAGCTTTCTGAGCGTGAACTCAGCAGGCTCCCATCATGCATCTGGGAATCGCCCTCTGCCTGAAACAGCCTATCCCATCTGAGCAAGGACTCAGATGCATGTTTGCGTGGTACATGTGAGCAAGGGTATCTATACCCCCTGATGGGGGGGGGGGGTGGGCAAGTCACATGACCATTCCAGACCAAAGGAACACCAGTGGTAAGAGGTCAGATGTATCCAGGCCACACAGCAACACAAAGGGTTGCGGACAAAAACGTGAGATTCTTAATTGAAAACATTAGGCTCAAATCCCAGGTGGGTCTGCTGATGCACTCAGGATAACCTGCACTAAATTTCCAGTAACATTAACAGGTAAAGACTAAGTGGATTTTTATTTTAAAGTATCCACTAAATGACTGGATGTAAATAGAGATGTCTGATTCTGAGAATTTAGTAGGGTGTGTGGGGACGGGTAGAGCTGGGGTCCCCCAAGATAAATTTTGCTGGGGGGGAGCTTAATGACTGTTGTCGACCCACATAACCCATCGGCTGATCGGGAACAATGTCAGATGGCCAGTCCGGACAAGCCCTTAAGATTTGGCTGAACTAGGGATGTGAGATCTGTGATTAGCTACTGCAAAATAAAACTTGTACTGTAATTCTAAGCGCAAGCGCCGCCTACAGCCTCCACGTGTCCGATAAACTACGTAAATATGCAGAGAATTTCAGATATGAGAAACGTCTACCAACCTACTTACAAAAGCCAGTCACAATAAACAATGTGTGTCAAAATGAACAGTTCAAACTTTCAAAAAATGAATACATTCAAAGGGTACATGAAGACATATCGGTAGTAATATTTTTCCAAAGTTCTAGTTTTATTATAAGGATGAATATTTAAATAAAGCCAGAACATACCAAAATAAAACAAAAAAATTAACATATTTAGATAGTTTTAAACAGCAGGCACGGTGACTTTGCCAAGAGCACAGACGGTGATGTGCTTTTAGTTTATTTGGGATTTTAACTGCTGAAGGGGTGTAACCGGGACAGACGGTGTCATTTTTATTACGGATGTGGATCACCTTAAATAAACAAGACCATAAGCTTCATATGTGGCCAGAAGGAAATTAAAAAAAAATGTTAAATACGAGAGGCTGAGAAAGAAACCTCTTACGTTGAAAACGCCATTGTTTATGTATTTGGAACGACGGGCTTCGCTGCGCCAGCTACCCTACATGCATCCGTGTGTCATTCGGCAAGGTGACGCCGGGAAAAATACAGCAAATATCCAGCTTACTGCGCGACTTCGGCGGGTACAGCTGCGCTGCGGCAATCGCATCGGAGGCAGGACAGTTCAGAGGCTGGCGTGCACGGAGATGCCCCCTCCGGAGATGGTCCTTCTCAGAGATGATCTTCCTCGATGCTCCGCTGGATGCCGGGATCCGCTCGGCTGTGCGGCGCCGGAGATGTGCGAATGTTAGTGCAGGCGCTGCGGTAGATGCGGACTGCAGATGCAGGTTGAGGAGCTCAGAAGTCGCTCTGGGAAGCCGCTCCGTGCCCCCTGGCCGCCGGCCTCTGCCCGCTACTTCTCCGTCTCCGCGCTGACTGCGCCGTCCGTGACGTCAGGCGCTTCTCCAAAACATCTGCATTTCGTTTGCAAGTGACATATGTTATGACATCGTAAACCACATACTGTAAATAATATTTTTTCCCCAGCAGCCTTTACTTTTTGTATTTTTACCTAAGAATAGACATTTGCTTATATTAAATTGTGACTCGTAAGTAAATTATGCAGGCCTACAAATTTATTTATTTATAAATATTTCGTTATCATAATGTCTTAGGTGTTAGTGATCGACGATTTTTATATAAATGATTAATCTAGTCCTCATACTTTGCTGCATAATGCAGCTGTTTACATTGCAGGTCAGAGTAGCGCTAAAGAATACACTTGATATTTTCACTTGTTTTAATTTGACCCATGTATTCAGCCAGGTATTTCATGGGAGCTACTGGCCTTGTTGATGACCATCATGCTACCTGCTACTAGTCTCAGTAATGCATGACGATCTGTTTCTACATATTTGTTCACATTACCATATGCTGTCAGTCACAGTGCGGTTCAACCTAAGAATAAAGTATTCCAGTAGGTAAGGGCAACCTACTGTGCACTTTGTCCTATCACTGGGCTGTGATACATTATCTGTTTCAGTTCAAGACCTTTGGTTATATTTATACACCTTCGACATTTTTATAAAAAATTTCATCTGTGAAACTTCCAACAGAACTCTCAGCGGTGGTGAAGCAAGCGATGATTATTTGGCACGCTGCAGACTGGGTGGGATCACACCACTGACAGAGAACGGACTACGCGTCACTTCAGGAAACACGTGGGTTCAGGTTCCAGGAAGTACCATAGAAGAATGTGAGCTGGGGTCACTGCGATCTAGAAGTTTGTTTCGGCGCTCTGATTTATCTCCCTCTGCTGGTGACATTGAGAATTGAAATCTGACAGTCTTTATTATAAGAGAATCGTCCTCCCGTCCTTTTAAACTTACATTACGCTCCTAACATGCGATCTGACAGCCGCGTAGATCAATTCAGAGTAGTTTTCCCGTTTATTTTGATTTATTTTTGTTGGACCCAAAGAATGTAGATCTTTAAAAACTACATTTATTTTCACTCTGCAGGTTGTACTTAAATCATTTTGAAGGTAAAAAGTGTGAAAACATAAATGTGAGAGATCTTTTGGCATGACCTGAACGCCTAGATCAAGGATAATCAAGTATTTCGGGCAACCGTGGCCGAAGCAGTTTCCTTTTTTTTTTTGACCCATTTCAAATAAGGTGTTAATTGTTGTTCAACTTCCGCTGTGAAAAATCAAAATTAGAACTGGAACTGAAATTGTCCTATCGTACAAATATTATACTGACTTTAATTGAATCAGACACCAGTACGGAAATATCAATTGACCTTTCAATTTCACCTTATAGATCTGAAGGCAGACCTGATCCCAGAGGTAGGGAGATCTTAATTAAACCTGATCTCAAAATAAGCTAAACAAGGTGCATCATTCGATAATACGCACTATATTAATAAATTACACAGTAATTTCATTATTGTTACATAATAAGTAGGCCTCGCATCTCTTTATTTATACAAATCTAAATAAGTTATTGAAACTGTTGTAAATGATAGCCAGTCTTCCACTAATGCACTCTGTTCACCCAACATACCAATTAAAATATCCGGTTAGATTTGGCGATCGGCTGAATGAAAAAATAAAATACGATAAATCTGCCCCACAATCCCTTTGAGATGCTCATCGGCCTGCAGTGCATGCAGTACCACATACAAACACGAGGTGTCGCTGCATAGCAACAGATAAGAACCGCTTATTGTTCCAGGTGGAAAACGACAAAAAAGTAATTTTCGATTAGGGATTTTAATCTACAAGTGATCCGCTTTCCACCACGATACCGGCATCTTAGTTGTGGAATCATTGAAAAAGAAATTAACAGTAACCTGTTCATTCATATATTGAATTGCTTTATGAATGTATACAAACAGTTGGTATATACGCTCTCGCTCCCAAATTACATAGTACATCCATTTCATGTCGTGTGCACAGATATTTATCAACGGTTGCATAAAATAGCAACTTGGTGCCTATAGTGAAATCCATGAAAACTGACGCGGAATGGCATTTAAAAACGGGTGGCGTCCGCTTTGAGAGGTTCAGGACAGTTCCGGACTGCCAAATCCTTTCCTAAGTCATTCCGTGTGAAATGAAATCAAGCTGTGTCCTTGGATCAACACTGACATCTGCAACTATGGGAAATTAAACATCCTAATTAACTGACAGGTAGGAGCGACAGTGAGCGCACAGTTCATTCTGATAGTGAGACAAATATTCTTTCATCTAACAGAAAGCTGTAAAGCAGAATAAATGCTGTCGATAGAAAACAGGGTGGTCTCGTTTAACCCCGCCCCCCTCAGTCGCGTGAACCCCACCGCGTGCCCCGCCCCCTTCTAACATTACATGTGTATCACCATCTGGGGAGCCCATGAGCACTTGAACTCCCCTACAAGCTACGCATTTGTCCTTCAACCCAGACTTCCAGCACATGGCCCACTTGTACCATGAGCTCTGTAGATTTACCCCGGTCGATCGCAGAAGGCTTTCCCTCTGGACTTGCAATACACAGGGAAGCTTGGTGACTATCCATTGAACCTGGAGCACCTCCCATGAAGGGCTTTGCTGTAAAGCGCCTGTGATGGTAATTGATACGCTAATTGATATGGTAATTGGTAGGGCTAATTGGCAGCTCCTCCCCTTTGTGGCACTGGAAAAATAGCTCAGAGGTCTGGTTGACAGACCAATTGGATTTTATTTAATCACATTTATGAGATTTTCTTTGTCAAGAGTAGGATGCTAATCTTCAGACTTTCAAAACATTTATCCTCTAATGGCAAATGAGTCCCGAGTTCCTTATTATGGCAACGCAAATCACCATAAACTGCAATGAATAATTTGATTAATGTTTTGGCCACGATTCTTCTCTCTCTTTTTTCTTCATTTACATGGTTTTGTTTCATATGCAGAGAGGAGAGAGAGATATACAAAAAGGGTGGGGAAATGGGGCCCTGAAATCCTGAATGAAGATTTAGAAGTGCATCAGAGATGCTGGACTCATCATTCAGCAGCGAACACAGGATGTCAGGAAGGCGATCCTGAGAACACATCCTGCCCACAGAGGTTTCCCCAGGAGTCCTGAAGCTGCCCGTCACACACAGGATTTCACCATTTCTCTGCTTCTAAACCAAGCGAGTTCTGCCTTTGGGTGTGTAGGAAAAGCAGTCACGCTGCCCTCAAGACTATATCAAGTCATGTGAAGGCTTTTAAATATGAATGAATATAAATATTTACACAACGACTTTTTTGACGTGCTGCCAAAATGATAGTAATGTTAGTAGCACGTTATACAGACATGAGGGGCACCAGGAGGAGGTCTGGAGACAGGAAAGGTGTATGGTGAGGATCAGTATGTGTGTATCTCTGTGTGCCTGCTACATTTGGAATTCTATAAACCCCTATTTTTTATCTCGCATTATTAATTTTCCACCCCCCAAAGGCTATTAATTATCTTGTGCTCTTCATATTTCGTGGATACACAACACTAATGGTCTATTTTCAGCAAACATACTTGAAATAAGAGCATAAAAACGTAAGAAATTTATAAACGAGAAGAGGCCATTTGGCCCATCAAGCTCGTTTGGGGAGAACTTAACTAATACCTCAGAGTTGTTCAAATCTTATCTAGCTCTGATTTAAAGGAATACAAGGTTTTAGCTTGCGCTACACTAGCAGGAAAGAGCACTCTGCTTGTCCAGTACAGGGTCACAGTGGACCTTGGGCCTGTCCCAGACAGCTCTGGGCACAAGGGGGCACCCTGGACGGGATGGTAGCACATACAAGTATAGATTCATAAAAATAATCACACACTGCGGGCATGCATTTTAATTTTTTTCTGTACTAATATGCAAATGTCAAAGAGCATGCCCTCTAAGGGCAAAATATCTTCCCTCTATAAACAAGACGATATCACTGACTAGTAATGATATTGCTTGGAAAGTTTACACAGACTGAGGCACAGCAATTTGAATACCCTTTAGCGCTGCTGGCACTTCAGTATAGCCATGGCAGAACCTGTTTATTTTGGCAGCCAGTCGGTTGAAGGCGGAGCTACCAGTGTGCTCCAGACCTGAAGGAAAATTGGCCCCTCCCCCATTAAACATTTTTAATTCCTTAAAGGGACGGCACGCTTTTACCATCTGGTTACACCTGCCCATCTGCGGTTGGTACATTAAAATGTCCACTGGAACTGCACATTATATCAGGCTTGAATTATTGGATCATAAATGCTTTAGTGTAATGAGACGCAAACCCAACAGTGTATCATGACCTATAATCTGAAGATAGTGAGGAGTCTTCACACCCGTCTGCTCCTCAAGGTGCCAAAGTGCAGGTCAGCTCAGAGCCTGCAGAGGGCGCCTGTCTGAAGGCTGTACCAGGGTCTCTTTGAGCAAGGTGTCCCCTGGTGGCTTATGCTAATTACTCAGGGTTGTCCTCCAGGTTTGGATCTGGCCGATTCGCGGTCAGCGGCATGAGGCGTGCCGTGGGGGCTGTCACACTGGCCTGTCTCACTAAGCGAGAGCACAGCTGCTCCCAGAACACACAAGGCCTTCTGGGTAACACAGCGGGGAAAACTTGGGTTATTTACTTAAAGTAATTATGACAGTTTCTGTTTGCCTAATTGACCACCCCCCCTCCCCCACCCCA
>JAABNX020000076.1:64227-105037 GCA_015163995.2 Mormyrus lacerda
ATAAAATCAGATGTACTGAGACAACATATAAAGATGCTTTTAGTACATCTCTTTCAATCACTTTTTAAATACTTTTAAATCCTGCCCTTTGCATCTGATCATTCTTAGTGAGGCTTTAACGGCTGAGTTACAGTTTAGAAAAGTGAGAAGCTTCTGTCCTTTGTTTTATTTGATATAATCACTGAAAACAGAAAACATTTTCACCATTGATTTTACATCATTGTTCAAATGAGGAATTGTGTCAATCATTTAATCTTTATTCTTTTAATCACACATTGTTAGACTGCTTACATCAAAATAAATTTTTAACTTAATGTTAGAGAAATCATTGCTTTTAGAATGATTATAGTAGCTTGACTGAAATATTTTGACTGCTAGTTGCACATCAGTATTTCATACATACAGTATGCCTCACTAAATATGGTAGTTGTCCCTATTCTTCATATCCATGCTAAATATTGTTGCTCATTACCTAAATACTACTGAGTGAACACCATATTGTATACATCAGTAATTTTCATCAAGTATTTATTGCAATATGGATCATAGATGTATGCTCTACATCACATATAAACTAAAAATACCAGTGTGTACATTATACGACACAATACAGCCTATATCAAATATCTATATCTGAAAATACTTGCTTCCTGCATGTACACCATATCCTGGCAGTCTGTTGTATAATATATACAACAGACTATATAAACTATATTCCAGGATTCCCCAGTTCCTGTTCTGGATGGCCAGTCTGTCACATAGTTTGCAAATTTCCCTGCTCAAACACACCTTATTCAGCTCACCATCCGATTTAGTGTTTGGAAATCTGCCAACTGTTATGCAGACTGGCCCTCCAGAACCAGAATGTGGGAATATTCTTTTATAATGCATTAAGCCATATATAAATACAGCATTTGTATTGTATGATATACTATACTACTATACTATGATACTCTATACTACATATCGCTCCATGGCAACATGACTGGTACTGTAAATAACATTAAGCACAGGGTTACTGCTAAACTTGAATATTGGCATGGAGCCATGTCCACATTACCCTGAGATCACTTTGTAAGTGAAACAAAAAGTATAACATAACATAACATAACTACATATATTACAGGAATGTTGTTTCTTTAGTACACAACAAAACAATGAAAATGTTTTAAGCACTTTATTTAGTTGTTGTAGGAACACAAGACGCAAGTAGTAAAGTTAGTTATGGGAACATGCCATACAAGTTCTGTGCACTATCCTTCAGGTGTATTTCATTCAAACAGTAGTTCACAAGGGCAACGTTGAAATTTTGCATTTGCACATAAATATGTCATTGAATATACATAAATCAATTTTACCAAGTCCGGAATGTCCATCACACACATTATGTATTTCTGTGGTTCCCAAACTTGTGTGCATAAACACAGACCTCCATGAGCCTTATTATCAATATATTTATTAGCATAATTAAATAGCCCATTATATTAGCTAAAGTAAGAGCACAGAACAATTTGGATACAGTTGTGTACCCCTGTGTAGTGGTTTTAAGTTTTAAGGCAATCCTGAATTGCTTTCATTCAAACACTCTACTCGCAAGTCTTACTGTATTCACAAGCAATAGAGACAATTTTTAAAACGATGTATAAGTAACACTCTGTCAAATTTTTATCAATTTGTCTCCATATGTAGGGACACTTGTGTACATTGCAGTGCTGCGTCCTATTAGTCTGATTTACATAACTGAGACACAAAGCTATCCTTGGCTATCATTAGCAAATTAGATATTATACTTAAAATATAAATTTATAAATATGTTCTTTCTGGGCCCCCCCCCCCCCTCTGCATCCCTCCCTTGGCACAAAAAAAACGGAACAGTGTAGTCTGCTCTAATTCCAGTGTATGATACTGCACCCGCAGTTTGAGTTTCTAATTTCAGTTATCAGGCCTGTAACATATCACTTCCATCTTCATTAAACAAAAATTAAAATGCAAATTATATGTGGTGATAAAACGGGTAAAACATTAAGGCCTTCTCAAATTCATAAGTAAACATTTATATATTTTACTGTTAGGATATATATATATAGATAATTTTTGTAAAATCAATCAAATAGCACATGTGAATAGCAAGGCAGGCATATAATTACATCCCACTAGATTTGGGTTATAAAATCACCCCTGCAGCCCCAATCCATGCACCTTTTGTCCATCTGTGATATTTTACTTTGTTTTTTGAATACCAGGGATGTTTAAAGGCCTAGGCTTTATTTAAATCACAAACACATTTTAAATTAAAAGCTAGAGCAGACAAAATTTGAATACAGTATTCTTTTTTTAAATATGGAAACACAGTCATGGAAACTTTAGTCTTTCAGTGTTTTCCCATTCTGTCCCCTGCCAGTCTCCCCTGAGCTTTTATAAGTCTGTTGACTCCCTTCTGCAGAAACTGCATGACAGTTCATCCAGGTAACAGGATAACAGCTGTTTTTATAAAGTAGAAAAACAAGATGAAATGGACAATAAAAACTGAAACAATTTGTTATTCCATTCAGTGGCAGCTTCTGTTAGGCAAAATCAACACAGTACTTAAAATATCACAGCCTTAAAAAAAGACTTAAAACCAGAGTATGCCCATCAGAACAGACACACCTCTTTTAAGGTTGTTGCCAAAAGTGATCTGGATGACAGAAATAAAAAGGAAATCAGGGATTTGCCAAAGGCAAAGTTCTTGTTTGTCATTAAGTTTGATTAACAGCCGAGAGGAAGCTAGAGAACAATAGCGAACGGACAAATTCACAGTTTAATATATTTATGCATCTGTGTGTTACTTTATCTTGGTGAAAATTCAGTTAGCCTTTGAATTACTTAATAGTGTGATTCTTCAGGAATGTCTAAAATTTTAAAATGGTAGGGGAGCTCAACAAAAATTACATATAAACCAGAAAAACTTTTTTTAAAAATGCGCTGTGTTATGGATTTTATAATAAACAGGTGTGGTATCTTTTGGTAAGTCTGACATGTTCTTATTTTGTGTTCTATCCTGCACACGTATAGCATGCTAACCCACAATGCACCTGGCAGAGCCGCTGAAACCCCCCTCTGTCTGCCGCAGGCCATGTTCTAAGTGGAAAGCAGGCTGTATTCAGGGTAGAGTAGAGCTCGTGGGTGACTGTGGAGATGATACCAGCACCCCGTCGTCTTCTAATGTTCAAGTAATGTGCACTATGTGACGTTCCAATTTTAAATGGGAAAATAAATTACATGTTTGTTGACACAACGTGCACCTGTATTTGGAAAATCAGTTATACATGAAGGAACAAAAAAACTAACAAAAATATACAAAAAGAACGAAATTAAGAACCTTGTGTTTTCCATTATAAAAAGTAATGAAAAGCATATAAAAATATAAAATAATTACAGCAGTAGACATGGTGTGCATGAAGGGTAGTGGTGAGTTGGAAGTAGGCTATTGGGCAGAGCAGTGTAGGATTCTGGGACTGTTCAAGGCATCCTCCACTAGGTGCAGCTCCACTCCATCCACATTCACATCCTTTATGCAGCCTACAAACCCTGTGCTGTAGGCCTTGGGCAGTCTGCGTGTGACAGGCAACTCCTCCAAGCCACCTAGGGGCGACAGAGAATGGCATTTCAACAATTAAGAATACTGGAGTAGGATCAAGGAATTGTAGGTATACAAAAAAAATTGAAAACGGGATGGCATTTATTCAATACAGGTTTGTGTACAAGGAGGTCAAGGTGAGTAAGGAAGGCAAGCAGTTGGAGTGTAACTGGGCAAGACGACTAACATGTAAAGGAGGAGGCTAAGTAGGTTGCTGGCTTGCAGAGATGAACCAATCTACTGGCTTCATGATTAAAGGGCTGATCAAGCAGGTCAGCCCCTGAGAAGGCACTCTGACACATTTAGCGTGAAATCTCCTCACATCTCCTGCAGGACATCCTTTGATATTTCAACTCAATCCCACTCAGTCCATTTGTATATAGATTTTTCTATTAAGTCAACACATAGCATGAATGAATAATCTCTCCCACTCTATTTGGTTCCGTGCCCCAAAATCAGACTGCATGCCTGGGAGATGGTAATATGAACAGGGCCCATTGCACATTGAATAGAACAGAGTAAGTAAATAAATGATGGGATATGAAAGGGTTCTAGATCTAAGGCCTCCCTTAAGATAATTTATTCTAGCTGCGGGCTAACCATGTACCTGTGTCTGTTTCACAGCTGAAGCTCAAAAATGGAGGATCAGCCACTCTTTCACTGTCAGCATCACTTCACCAGAACTACATTTGTCTTCTTATACTCAAAAGACATAGAACACCCCCTGCCCCCGAAATCACCAGGAAAGAAAGTAGACCTCACTGTGTTTGTGAAGCTCAAAAGAACTGTCCCTACTTCAATGAGTTAAGTAGTACAATTTTTTTTCATTACTTTTGAGCAATTCTTTTGTTTTAAAATAGGGCAGTCAGTGTTTTAAATTACCGACTAACCTCTCTTAAAATGACATGGGAGTAAAAGCATCAATGAATGGAAGCTGAGCAAGGACTCCACGGAGGAATAAATTATGAATATGTGTCTCTCTGTATGCAAGACTGTGAGAGTGTCTGTGTTACAGCACTGGAAATATGGTACGTTTGAGTAAGACTGCTTAAATGTGTCCACAATGACACGCTGAAAGCCACATCCTGCTTTTTAAATTAACTTCATTTCATATTTTTGAAAAAATATGAGTGGGAAAATGACTGTTATTCCCCTCTGATGATCGTAACCTTCATCTGGTGGAGAGGTTTACGTCACTTAACCAGTTCCTGAGAGAGTCTATGTCATCTGAAGCTTTAACTCTCGGTGGGGAGAGGCCAGACAAACCAAACAGTTATTTATAGTATGCAGCCTTGTTAGGGAATATGGGTGAGTTGCCTGAAACAGCTTATAGACTTTGTGCTACTATTGGAATATGATGCAGATATCTGAAAGCATGGGAAGTCTGAGAAGACTGGCCTCCTTGATCTAAACAGGGTGGACATCTAAGCAACCCATTTTTGAGCACAACAATTTTCGTAAATGTACATGGTACTAGAACATCCTGGAGCAAATGTCACTGATCAACTGTGTCATCTGTGTTCTAGACACTCAAATGCAGAGAGAGGCAGAGCTATATTCAGCGAATGGGATGGAGGCCAGATGGCCCAGAGTGACACATGTAATCAGGATTAGCTGGGAATGGCTGGTTGAGGCTTCTGTGCAATATGGATTCATCTCTCACCTCTGGAAAAACTTCTAAGTAGGCTGGGAACATTGAGTTTAAATAAACCATGTTCAAGACCTCAGTCATTGCAGAAAATGCACAGATAGATGGCAGTTGGTACCTGTCATAATGGTAACCCTAGGACCTGCTAGTGGACACTTTTGGTGAGGAAAGCAGTAAATCTAAATAACAAAAAACATTCCAAACCAGCCCACGTAACAGCAGACTAGCTCTTTATAGGCAGTGGTGGCCTTATATTTAGTGACTTAACGGTTGCTGGTTCAAAGTTTGGAGATCTGAAGGTGCCTTGAAATAGCACCATTGGGCCAGGGAATCGAGAGAAGTCTGTTGAGGTAGTTTGGGTATCTTATAAGGATACCACCTGGATGGCTGTTCCAGGATCAATCCACTGGCTGAAGCCCCCAGGAAAGATCTCAATAGGGAAAAAAATCACTGAGCTCCTGGACAGTCTGAGGTGCAACCTGGTGGCGTCGGATGGACTGAAACATAATGTCCCATAGGGGTTCTATTGGATTTAGGTCAGGCGAGCGTGGGGGTCAGTGAATGGTAGCAATTCCTTCATCCTCCAGGAATTGTCATGCACCAGGAGGAACACAGGACCCACTACACCAGCGTAGGGTCTGACAATAGGTCAAAGGATTTCATCTTGATCTCTAATGGTAGTCAAGGTGCCGATGTGTAACCGGTAGGGGTCTGTGCGTCCCTCCAAGGATATGCCTTCCAGGACCATCACTGACCTCTTTAGGGTCCAGGTATCGCCTCATGCTACCAGTAGTTACACTGACCGTAGCCAAATGCAAAACTTGTGAAAAAACTGCCCAGAAATCTAAAATGAATTGAAAGAGAATCCCAAAAACCATTGAGGTTAATGTGAATGCGCATGTGTGCGAAAACAAAATGGAAATGTGACGTACCCAACCAGAGTGCTCCGTCTGTATCCAGCTGTGTGGCTCCCAAGGGAGACGACCCAGTAACAGGTGCCTCATTACCGACCTGAAGGGAGCCGTCCTTCAGTGCTCTGAAAATGAGGCAAAGTACAGGTAAGAAGGAAAAATGACACTCTGAACATGTATTGTATCAGGAGCACTAAAGCCGATTACTGTTACGGAGACCCTAAATGTATTTTACAGTGGTTGGAAGTGGTTGTTTGTGCACCAACATAGAATAGAATATATAGTCATATGAATTTATTTATATGCCTCCCATACCTGCTGGCTTTGATGCGGACCCAGCGATTGGTGTTTACGCGTACTGATGACTGCAGCACCACGGGCTTAGAGCCTAGGTCATAGGTCATCTGCACACGGCCGTCCACCACGGCCAGAGCAATGTAATCAGAACGCTCCACCCCTTTGCCGCTCCAGAGGATCAGACCATGCGAGGCTTCTGTCCTGATGCTCATCTCAAACTTGTTAACCAGCAAGGCCTTCTCACTGTTATGGGCAGAATCAGAACAAAGTTAACATCTACGGTGCATTTCAGCTTTAATCCTGATCCGACTGGCTCCAAGCAATTCTACAAGCTTCCTCCTCATTTCACATGCTGTCTAAAATCTCACCGATTCCGCAGCCCACAACATTTGTAAAGAATCTTTTACAATATTAAGCAATCCAATTGAGAAGGGAATTAAGGCCCTTATTAGAAAACTTGCCATTCAATACCTTCCAGGAGAATGAGGCCTTACAGAAGGCTGTGGATATGTGGCCTGCACCAAGTTTGATTTCATCTTTGCATCTTAGTTTTGTGTAATACAGCTAGTGCATGTGGCCAGTGATCATGGCCAATGGCATCAATGTTGAAAAGAGAACAGCATTAACATGGAGTTAATAGTACTTGGCAGACAAACAACTGGCAATAAACGAGGTACATAAGCACAACAAACCAGTATAATGCAGGATATTCAACTAACATAACATGGAGGTAGAACAAAAAGACAAAACAGTTAGTACAATGATCACACACTTGAATATACAGGAGGTAAACAGCTAGACAAAAAACAGCTGCCAACTCTCCATATCTATGCGTATTCTCACTAGACCAGAGTGCAGAACCCTCTCTGATATCAAATATTGCCAAACTGGATAAGTACTGTCTAATCGTGCTCACATGAGGCTTTAGTTAAGGCCTGGTGGACATGGACTAGCTATCTTCTGGAGAGGTTTTCACCAGCATATGCCAGGGTTTGTCAAGCTTTAACAAAATATACACTGCTGCTTTTCCCCTGTCCACTAATTGGAGTACCTGGCTCAATAACTAACGCATCTCCATACGCTCTGAAAAACTGGACGGATGAACCAGAACACGTGGAGTAAGATGTTTTTCTAGAAACATTATGCTAATAACCAAAGTGTACCAACAATTACTTTAAAAGCAAGGTTTGAATCTGCTTTTCTGTTTCATATTATAACTAATGCTCTACTATAACGCTATTGAAGAAGAATTTCTACGCTTAAATTCAGCCGTAGCCTTCAGTGTTCAGTGACTTTTGTTGTCCTACATGGGTTACATTATTCTCATGTGTCATACTGTAAACAGTGTTCATTTGCCCTACTCAGCACTGCACTGCCCTTGCTTACACCAGCCTTCACACATATCTTAATGTAGGTCATTAATTGTTATCTAGGCCATTATAAAAAATGTTCAAGATCTCAAAACTACGATATGCGTGTATGGCTTTGCGTGTGAAAGCTTGAAAGTCAAACCACTAAAGCAACTAACAATTTAAAAGAAAGTTTATATTAAACCTCAGGAACATCAACACCACAACCCGGTCTTACTTACTAAGTTAAAGGTGTTAGTGATGTGTATATGGGATTTATTTTTATTAGGGTTCAATGATGCATCAGAGCACATAATCCAGTGGGTCACTTTCAACTCTATGCAGTGTTTACGGCATGGTGCAGGCTATAGGCCATCACAGAAGGTTTAACGATAATTTCCATCCAGGATTAGCCCACATAGCAGAGAGGGAGAGGGGAGGGGCAGCATGCCACTGGGATATAACACTGCTTAAAACTCACCTCTGGTCTGACGGATTCTCCAGTGACTTGGGACTTAAGGAGCAGGGGAGAAAGTGAAGGTCATGCAGTGAGTGAGAAGTAGCAGGAGGAAGAAAAACCTTCCCGCCACAATAAGGGGGTAAAGAAGAGTGAGAGAAAGGAAAGGGCCCCAGCAACCGCAGCTTGACTGAATTTTATAGGCTCTCAGTTCATTAAATCCTCAAATGGGACAAGGGTGGTAAGAGCAGAAGAGTTTGAAAGAACTGTGATATCTATGTAAGACATATTCAGGTTGCATAATACAGATATGAATATATAGGCAGCAGCGCTGCATGGGTGGATGAATTCTAATGACAGTGCAAGGCATATGAGTGTGCCACAGTCAGTTTTTGGGAGATGATTTTGCCATAAACAGGACACACAGACACTTGAGATATATAGTCAGGAAAGAGCTCTTCAACTCTTGAGTTCCAAAGATGATTTTCATAGTGATCTTACAAATTGTAGTGAGAGGGGCTCTATTAACTTTCACAATTATGTTCAAACTATGCTCATGGCTGCTGGGCTTCATCCAGCAAAAGTACATTTTTGTACATACGACAGTTACATCAGCATAAACCTTGGGCAGTCCGTCGGCCACTGCAGGCCACTGTTCTCAAGGCAACACTCGTGTTCTGAATGTCTGGAAGATTCCATTTGAGAATTCTGTTCCATTTTAACATAACACAGACTTAATGAGCTGTTGTTTTTTTGTCCTGCCTCAGGCTCACTGCCACTTGGGAGATCTGATCAGCTATACGCAGTGTAACCAGGGCTTCAATATCTATATTTTGTGGGGTTTTACAGTTACTTACCAAGATTATGCACAAACAAATATTTTTCTTCTAGATTCACAACAGGTTAAGATATTCAGTGTTTACAGGGTTAATAGGTGACATTTATAGGTATATCAAAACAGGCAGTTAGGCTTTTGTGCACCTAATATGAAAAACAACCATTCTCATAAATGTTATTAAAGATGGTTGTTTTGAGGAGTTACCAAAATAGTGAATAAGATTACAGACACTTGCCTTTAGGGTGATGGTGTGTATTAACACATTAACTCTCAGGGCATGATGCATGGTCAAGCATCTAACTTTCCAGAAACAGCTCCCTCTTACAGGAATACATGCAGCAACAACAATCCTGATTTTTACACACATTATTATGAAACTGGCCACAATGCTTGTATTGCATGCATCCATGCACATATCAATTCAATTTCTGCATGTACATAAACAAATGATGTGCATATGTCTGACTTCAAAATCCTTAGTCCGAGCTGGCTGATGTTAAAACTTTTTATAACACTTTGACTCTTCCAGATTACTTACTCTGGGATCTCATTGGTCAATTGGCTTGAGTAGAAAAGAAACAACAGGAACATTCATATAAGACAGACACTGACAGATAGACAGTCAAACAGACTGGACAGAGACATGAGACAAGCAAAGCATTTCTATCGGGAAACTTGACATAAAAAAACAAGCAAACGCATTAAGAAAAAGAGAGAACCCTAAACTCATCAACTGGTGTCTTTGTTTACCTATTATATACAATCACTACTGTAACTGCAATTTTACACTAAAAAGAAATGTGTTTCATTTAAAAAAAAAATTCTGGCAGTCGGCAAATTAAAAATACACTATACTAAAAATGTCTCTTCTCACACACCAAACCAAGTTCACAACATCGAGTAACCTGTTAAAGGATTCCTTGAATTCTATGTCACTGTAGTGCTCTCATCCTATATTGCGGTCACATATTGCCAACTAACAAGGGCTGACACTAATTATTCAAGCCCTTGTAATCCAGACCTTTGCCTTTTCCTGAACTCTCACGGAAATACTAGTTCACGTTGAGGCTTCTACTGGATTTCAGGAAGGGGGCAATTAAGAGGAGGGAGACAGCCGTTAAGCTTAGTGGGGGTGTTAAAATGTGGGCTGACAATGCATCTGCGTGTGAGGGTAGAGAGGAGTGACACTGTAATTGGAATGGAATTTTCTAATCGCATTAGAAATCGCATCATATTGTAAAATTGTAGCCAAACCTGAAATGGGGCACTAGAAGTAGGGGTCACTAACAATCCGGACAAGACTAGGAACGGAGAAACTGAGAACTGAGATTTAAATACATGTAATGGCCCTTGTCACACAGTTACATGATGTATGAACACAGTACTCTTGTGTAATTAGACAAAGAGACAGAGCCAGTACCCTCACCCCACCCCAGCTTACCTCTTAGTAACTGCATTGTGGTATTCAATGAATGTCCTCCCATCAAAGGCAATAGATTCTGCCTCCCCAGCTGATTTTTCTTGAATGGCTGTGTGGAGGTTAAAAAATGTTTATGTCCTAAGAGGTACAGTAAAATACAAAGTACTACCACCTTAAATCGTTGACAATTGTACTGCTGCTCACTCTTGGCACTTTATCTCATGTGCAATAACGTTGTCTCTACCCCCCCTCCCCCCTCAGTACATGCTAGCGGTTACTTTTTTTATTTTTTTACTATATTGCTGAGAGACTTGTCTGTCTTTGTCAATCACATCTCATTGTAATGTTGATCCTGTGCTAACTTGCATATGACAAATAAACTGAAACTGAAGTACTTCATCTGAACATCCCCTTTGAGTAATCCAGCTGTATAAACGGTAAAACGCGGGGGGGGGGTCAGCTAATGGCAGCAGCTTCCACAGCTTATAACGTCATTGTGGTACTGACTCACCATTCTGACACTGTACCCCACTAAAGCCATGCTGGCACACACATTCATGTCCGGCTCCTTGGGGACGGCAAAGACCACCATTCTGGCAAATTCCCCTGGAGCATGGGTGATATGGGTAGAGAGAGATATCTCTGGAACGCACAATGTTGGCTTGGGTTAGGATGGGGGCACCCATCAGTGTGATCTGAGGATGAAGACAGAAAGAACAGTGGATTAACTAACCAATACAGTTAAGCTTTGATTTTCCACACTGTGGACAATATATAGACAGACACACATACAGAATTGAATCTGAACATTTAGTAGGGTGCTTTTAAATGATTTAGTATTATACACACACACACACATATATATAAAGTATAAAAAATACACTTTTTTCTTTGTCCTAGACACTGTTCAGAAGTGCAGAAGACCATCAATACAGGAATTTGACTAAGACAGTACTATAATAAATTAAGTTCTTAGAATGTTTTAGGTGAATATACAGAAATGTTCTGTAAAAAATAAATGTGTTAATCTTCATAAAAATGTTGTTATATTGTATTAATGGTATTATATTTTGTATTATACATGCAAAGCAACGCAGGCCTTACGCCCACTATCTGCACTCACCGACTGGACGGCCCCTTTAAAGCCATCTTTGAGAGCAGCTGCTCTTGCCAGCTTTTTGAAATCTGGGGCTCCTCCCACAAAGAGTGAGTCCTTTAGGTTTAGAATTGTGTGCTGATCCTAAAACACAGTGGAATACAGTGACTTTTACTTACCACAAACGTTTTTCTGTTCTCTAGCCATTTCTTGGTAAAGGGAAAACATTCTACTGGTACACAAACATATAAACTACCGTGCTGTTTCAACAAGAACCATGCAAGTTGCTTATCCTAGTGAATCCATAATCAATCATTATTTTATTGTTGTTATTATTATTATTATATAACCTATTTTACCCATCCTGCATAGAGTACCAATCAAAAGTTTGAGTAGACCTATTTGAAAGATTACCTATGAATTAAACTGTATTCACTTGTCTTTTCTTTAGGAGTTAAAATCTGAAACATTTGGGGCCAACTGCCATGTATGTGCAGGACGCAGAGTAGATGAGTGTATGTCAAACACAGTGGAAATCTGGGGCTGCTTTGCTGGTGATCTTTACCAAATCGAGGACAATCTCACCCTGCATTGGTACCATGGCAGGCTTCAAGGGCATGAAAGGCTACAGTTTATGGTTCATGAATGCTTCATTTTTCAGCAAGACACTTATCCAAAATACACCTAAAACCGTGATCAAACCTACAGAAAATCTATATACTGTAGTATGAACTGGACATAACAGTTAAAGCAAAATATGTCACATAATATTTCTATATATAGTTATATAGTTTTTTTGCTTAGTCTTATAAGTGAATGAATTATGTTTGAAACTTATCAAGACAAATGCTAGCTAGTTTTAAGACTGTGGAACAATTCTCGTTTTCTTGAACACTACTTTGCTATTTCACCTTTTATTTTATTCAGTGTTTGATATTCATCACTCAAGTATTCGTTGAAAAAATATGAAAAAACAAAAAAAATTTCAACAGCTCAAATTTTTGACTGGTACTGATAAGATTAGAAATAATTTGATTTCTTTTGTCTGTTCAGAAAAATACCCCACTTTTATGCATAAAACAAAGCAACTAACAAGAGATAATAAAAGGCTATGTGATCTGAATGGCTCTCACTGAAAGATGATAATGGATGGTTATTATTGCTCAGACAGCTGAAATGTAGGTGAGTTATGTAACTGGTATATCGTTCGCACAGGAATGGGTTTGTTGTTCTTGGGGCTCCACTCAAAAAGTCACTCAGATGTTTCAACAACTAAAATTACTAGCGAGCAGAATCAGGAGATTATAGGCATCTAGCTGGTTAGTGGAAAAAGCTGGTTCACATTTGTAGTGACTATTTGTGGACAATGGGGCCCTCACACAAATGCATGGTTTGAGTGGCAATAAACACCATTGCGGCATTTACACTATAGATGGCTAATAAATATGTGTTTCAACTGCATATACATCCAGTTGTGCTTCAGCAGGACTTTAGTGAAAGGCTGCATCATTAAACCTTAAAGCTGTCTTCTTTAGGGAAATAATTGCTCAGAGGAAGAGCTGAACTAATTTGTTGGAAAACAACATATCCGCTTGACACAGTGGTAACTGATGTCATCGACTATTCTCCCCTTGATCCTTCAGAAGAGAAGTACAGTGGGTTTTGTGAGTGCCCTGTCCACCATAGATGTGCCCAGACAGATGAGCGGGGTTGTGGTCTGGAGGAGGCCAGCCAGATGAGGGAGATTCTGTTCCAGGGGTTTACCTGACCCAACACTCTATTGCGCAGGCTGAGATCACCGAGTCAGCTCCAGCTCCAGCTCTTATGCAGCTGCAGAGTGGAGGAGCTCTCACCAGGGAACATTATGGTGTATGAGATCATGGGAAACTAGTGAGGTGAGGTGGAGTGAGCATTTGGGGTTGCACAAGAAAATTCTGTATGGCTTTGCATCTGTACACTTTCTCTGAATCACTTAACCCTTCTCGTTTTTGGCTACATGAACACCATCAACTGGGTGCATGTTTTGTTCACCACAATATTCTCTGTGAACCTTCGACACCATAATGCACAGAAAAGACACTTGTTTCTGAGATGCTGGAACCACCATTTATGACACCAAATTAGTTCAGGTGTCTTAGTCATATATAGTTAGTGAACCTCCTGTTTTTGGTGAGGAAACTTGTAAGTATATGTTACACAACCCAAACATTGTAAAATATCTTATTTTTGCATCATGATATACTTGAAACATTTCAACTCAGTTCAACTCAGGTGAAAGCCAAACAGAGTTTTCTTCCACTACTTTAGGAGCTAAGAAGAAAACAGAGTACTGGAAAAACACATTCAGGCATGGATCAGTAAACCAACTGAACAAGTACTGTACAATTAGGTCAGCTCACAGAGGCCCCATTTAATCTTCATGCCTTTTCTTATGGTCGCCAACTAAGAATCTATCCCATGCTTTGTTACTTCCTTATGATCTACTTCGGACATAAAGATGGGCTTGAAATGAAGAGTGGGAAGCTATTCAGTTGTAGAGGGATGTGAAGTGCTGGATGACTGATCAGAACTTCGGTCTTTACCTTACGTGACTTCTGAAATCCGGACAGCACGCAAAGAAAAGAATTTGTAGAGGAATTTTAAAAATACAGCAGAACAAAATGAGAGAAAAATGATGCCTGCAATTAATTGGGAAGGAATTGGTGCAAGGAATAAAGATGAACACACACTCGGACCCAAGGGCCGTGTGCAAAACAATGTTTTAAATAAGTCTCTGTTCCTAAAACTCTGTGAGGGTTGAATATACCCATAGTAATATTCCAATCAACCCCATACCCCAATGAAACAATTCTTCTGTATCACACTGAAACCCTCCTAAAAGAACACTGGCATGAATCAGACTATGAAAGACCATACCTGAATCCCTCCTGGCTTAAAAGGTCCCTCCACTTAATTTAACTTGATTTACTGCCTCTGAGAGCAGCATCAAACATATGTAGGAGAAGAAAATCCCTCCCGTTATAAAAAAAAAGACTTGTGCTAGAATTTATGCAACCATGACGTGTGAGTTAATAATACATCTGGCTATATCTTCATCCATAACAAAGAATCTACTGTGTAATTACCGGAGACTCTCCCCTGACTGTGTCTTTTCCGTTGATGCTGATTTCACCCTTGCGGTTGCCACGTTCCAGGTTTACTGTGTTCCAAACATTCATCTGGACCTTATTCTTGCTCCTGCACATAAATATCATGAAAAGATATTTCACACAGTACAAACTACAGTATGCTAGGTATATGCTGGTTATAGTCTGACTGTGTATCTTGCATGTGACAAATAGAACCCTTGAATCCATTACATGGCGGCTACAGCACATAGCTCTTGATGATCAATGGGCCTAGATCACGACTAGAAGGTGCGAATGTTGTTAAGCTTATCAAATGACTGTTGGGTCCTCCTAAATAAATACGATACATACTTAATGAGAACTGAAAAGCTTACCTGATGACAGCAGGACCCTTGCCCAGGTCATATCTAAACTCCAGGGTGCCATCATTTAGCGAGAGAGAGATGAAATCTCCCTTGCCGTCAGTCTTCTGTCCATTGTAGAATATCATGCCATTGGAGTCATTAGCCAGGAAAACAACTGTCATACTGACTTTGTTCCTAAGGAAAACCCAGAAATTAATATGGAATTGCAGTGAAAAATTTTTATTACATCTATTGGGTGTGGTATAACTCAATCAATATAATTCCTCATTGCGGTACAATATCCACCCAGAGGCTAAGATCTTTTGTGGGTCAGTCAGCCCAGTGGCCCAAATTCTGCTTACACAACTGTCTCACTTACTGCAGGTCACTTCCATAGGTGTGTAAGCCTTTCAGCTCCAGGTAGGAGCTTCCACTGAAGAAGGGGATGTTGGGAACACTCTTGTTACTGATGAGTTCTGCCAAAAACAATGACCTCATCAGTCATCCTAGTATGGATAGATTATTTATTCCCCACCCAGCTAAATTTAGCAATCCCGGAACTTTCAATAGAGCTGTGACACTACACTCATGCCAGAGTCCATCAGCACAGCTGCCCTGTTTTCTGAATGCCAGTGACATTGAATTAGGACATGTTAATTATGGCAGATATTGGCAGACAAAATATTAAAAGCTAGTTTGCAGTTGAGTAAAAAAAAAAAGCAGCTGTTAAAAGCAAAACCTGACTGTAGACAAAGCTGAAGACATAACTGATGTTGAGCCTGTCCTACTGGAGTGAACTGTAAAGAGTCATTGGCCTGCATTGGATTCAATCTGTCAGACCTACCCTGACACATCAGTGTGCAGTCTTAGCCCACTGCACCAAGGTTCTCTATCACAGATTCTGACACCGTTCCTGTTGAGAGACTGTGCACTTTCACCTGATAACTGCGCAGGGCACAACTGATACTACAGCAGCCATGATATTATTATAACACTCAGTGTGTCGGGTTGCCTTGGAGACATCCAATATAAGTTACGCCACATATTACTCTTTAATCATGTTCAAAGGTCAGCTTTTTAAAATGTTAAATAATCACTAACATTCCTCATTAAAAAGTGATTTAGGCTGATGTAGCTGTAAATACTTTAGCCGACATCTGAGATCTCTTTTTCCTAATTTCTCTTCTCTCTTTAGGATTTCTCGCACACGTGCTTAGCATTCTCCCACACGGTGGAGCACAAAAGGAAGATGGAGGAAGTAATAGGTGGAGAAGGATAAAAAAAACAAAAAACAGACGCAGCCTAAATAAAACACATCACTTGTAGGCAGGCCTCTATTGCCAGAAGCAATATCCAGAATGAAATAAACAGCGGAGTAGCAAATCTGCAATTTAAGCTCTTACTTTCAAGGGGAGCGATAATATGTTTGATCTCCCCATTTTAAATGGCTATATAAAGCAGGGAAATGGAACATAATAACACAGCCCTTGACAACGTCCTATACAGGACAGAAATTTCTCTGAGAGTTATTTCTCTGACTGTATTCTGGGTAAACAATATGATGATACGTTTCCTTCATTTCTTGTTTATTTCAGCTGGATTGCATAAGTGAATTGTTACACATGGTTGACAGCACCGCTGTCACTGTGATGATCATGAGGTACGCCAAAGCGGCGGCCCTCAGAAAACTCCCATACCTCTCTCACAGTGGGTTCCCTCACGTCCCACTGGACACTGACACTTATATTTGCCCTCAGGCAGCACCTGGCACTGCGAGGAGGGATGACATTTGTTTTGGTCACATGGGTTGTGGGTCTCACACGTTGGACCTGAAATAAACAAGCAATAAGATAAATAAATAAAATATGAACAAGAACAATCATTATCACAGCAATAAAATTATTACTATTATTATTGATAATACGTACAAAATTGCACTAAAAATATCTGATTAAAAATGCATAAAAAAGAACCTGAATAATAGATAGTTTCCAATAGGTACTACAAAATTATTTCAGATTAATGATTAAAAACATTATTCTGCATCTCATTTTAGATGTTACATGGGACGAGGGCTGTGGTCTGTCAAAATGTCCCTTTTCATTATTCCAAGGGTGGAGAATGTGGCAGCCATTTTCTTGCTGGTTTTGAGCACTTGACATAGTCATGTGCTTAAGTGGATCACAAAAGTCAAAAAACTGCCTGTGCACCTAAAATAAGCAGGAAGCAGTGGGGTTCAAGTACTATATAAATGCTACAACCATAAAAAAACAACATACTGAGCAGATGAAATAAAAGCTAACAATGTAAAGAGAAAACAGATATTCGACGTGACCTGCTTTTCGTTATGAGACTATTGTTAATGAACTTTTTTCAAATGCCATGGGAAACACTGAAGCAAATGAAAGTGACTAAAAGTCTACAAGCATAATTAATATATTTCCAACTGGGTACAAGAACTGCAGAGGAAAAGCATGGACGAAATATTTCAGTGTATTAACGGGTAAGTAGGAGAATAAATTTCACACTCATTATCATATTGTTTTTGTGATCTTATTGAAATGGTAACTTGAACAATTACTTTGCATTATTGTGTAATGTTAACACTACCGTGCCATTTGTTGGTTTTACAACTAATCTGGTTTTATCACACATTAGTGAATATGTCATGAATTGAATAGAATCAAAACATAAACTGAATAAAATCGGGCACTTCTGAAACTCGGTGCTGATTCCCAGACATAAACAATCCCTGTATGTTCCTCAAATAAAAACACGTTTCAGAATGTATCTTTATACGTTAAAGCCCTTGTGAAACATGATTTTTAAACTTGCCCATGTTTATATATTCTTTTTAGTTGGAGGTCATTTTTATGCATTGAAAGAAACAAGTTGGTTTTGTTTTCAAGAGACTATACTCATGTTCCTCAAATAAAAAGATTCTGGTAAACAAGTCTTTGGAGTGTGTCTGGCTTTTTCTTTAGCGGTTTTCACAATTTTCTTCAAGTGACTCTACATTTGTTAATTTGTGTTCCATTTTGAGCTTTTTAAACATCTCTCCAAATATGGAAAGCTGCAATGTAGCATGTCATATCGCATTCTTTTTGTATTGATATCGAATCAAAATTGAATCGAATTGGACTGAATCAAACTGCTAGATTGTGAATCCCAGCCCTCCTGGTATGTAGGTATAAGTGGTGGGGATAAGGTTGGGACCCACCTG
This sequence comes from Mormyrus lacerda, assembly GCA_015163995.2. Classification (NCBI taxonomy): domain Eukaryota; kingdom Metazoa; phylum Chordata; class Actinopteri; order Osteoglossiformes; family Mormyridae; genus Mormyrus; species Mormyrus lacerda. The sequence goes on from JAABNX020000076.1 coordinate 82,558, forward strand.
AGAAACCGCTAGGGCACTTGCAATGAAATGTGTCAGCCTCTTGGACCTGGCAGGTGGCACTGTTGTGGCAGGGGTTGGGTAGACAGGGGGTCTCCCCACACGGGGCCACCGCAGAGCTGTAAAGCACCTGCTGACCGTTAACTTGCAGGTTGTACACCATGTTGTTGATGTCGAGTGTGCGGATGCAGCCCACCAGGCCAGAGGACACAGATGTTTTCTCCTTTACACTGTGGGGAGATTGTACTTGAAGTATCAGCAACAATTTACTTAAGGGGGCACAAATAATGTAGTTGAACACTCTTACTCAATTTATTAATTACTCAGAAACTAAGTGTGAGTTACATCCTGATCCCATGGGCATTATCATTAATCATTTCATAACGCTTCAGTTACTGTATTTTTCATGATTTGTACTTCAGTAGTAACCGAATTACCAATTTCTTTGTGCTCCCTCAAGTAAAGTGTTACTGAAGTATCTTTATCTCCATCATCACTCATTTAGAAAATTCAGAATATTTACCACAGCATATGCACTGCTTCATATATAAAAAGGTTTAGAGCAATTACATTTTTTTTCGCAGTTTTCCTTCAAAGACATTTTTGATAGTTTCAGTATAATTACAGGGACATAAAAGCACAATGTAAAGATGTTACTGCAGGGGATAATTAAGATGATTGGTGTGTAGAGAGCCTTACTCCTGCAGAAGCTTATCAGACACACCGCCGATGAAAAGGTCTGTGTCCAGGTTGAGGCCCTCGGTGCCAGCTGGACTGTATCCCTCCACGCTGGGCTCACCATCCACACTCAGTACCGCATGCCGTCGAGTGCGTATTACCACCAGCTGGTGCCAGCGGCCTGGTGTCACACGCACTTGGCTGAGCACGGACCCGGTACCGGAGCCGGTGTTAAACCTGCACACAGAGCAGACAGACCACCCCCCAGAGAGATGCAGGGGGAACACTGCTTTAGAAAGAGCAACTCCCTAGTTTTGGCTGGCAGCCATAAAGTTTAGCAAAAGTAAGCACAGATAGTACTTTGAATCAAATTTGAATTAATCTGAATCAAACTGGCTCTTCTCAAAAGCACCTGAGCTGCACTCGCCCGGACACCAATGCTAGCGACAGGAAGTCTTTTTTGCCATTTTGACCATTAAAGAGCAGCAGGCCCGTCATCTCAGAAGCGCGGAACTCCATGGCGATCCGGACGGTGTGGTAGGCCTTCATCGTCGGAAAGGCCAAGAAGGACTTGCCCTTAAAGTTGGGGATGAAGTACTTGATAGCTGGGCAGGGAAAAAACAGAAACACCCAAACCTTAGGCCTGACCCTGGCGAGAAATGTGCGCACACACATTCAAATGTGTTCAGATCTGAAAAAAATTAATTATCTTTTTTTTGGAAAAAGCACGGGGATTGCCACGTGGCGCTGTTGTGACAGGAGTTGGATTGCATGAGGGAAATAACAGAGACTTGGTGAAGTGTAACCATGGTTATTGGTGTTTCTTCTGTTTCCTGATATAACAATGCTGAACTTGTCTCATCATGAGTACCAGGCAGCTCACCTTTCTCACAGATTTTTCCTCCTCTCCCCGCTGGACAGATGCATTTGAAGTCACTGCCGTTGTCCTCACAGGTCCCACCGTAGAGGCAGGAGTGCAAATCACATGGCCTGACAGGCTCCCCAGACAGGTTTGCCGGATTGGGCCTTAAGGCTGCCGTCATAGTGGTAGAGGTTGGGAAATGAGCTGAGCTCATTGGGGTTGCCGTAGTGATGCTTCGGCTGGTATAGGGCTGTTGGGTGGTCAGGGCAGGATGGTGAGTGGCTGCGGTTGCCGCCATACTGATTATGGGTGCGGTCACAGTGGTGGTGATTACTGTGAGTGTAGAGAGTCCTACGAAAGGTGACAACACAGGCCTGGTGAACACCATAATCTTCACATTATAAACATCACACTTTATCATCGTTCCTTGAAGACACATTACTAAAGTAAAGTACCCTGCTCAAAGCTACAGAATATGATTTGTTTCTAGAATTTTCTGGTCACAAGGCCTCTTGTATAACTATTACCTGAACAACAAAATAAAGCAACGCAGCTTTATTAAAATACATCAAAATAATCACTGCAAAATGGAAGATACATAATTACAAGATACAAAATACATAATTTTTGACAGCCTAGGGAGAGATGGCAGCTTACCGTGGCTGTAGAAACGGATGTGGAATTCCACTGGCTTCTTCACTACAATGCCTGTCTCCTTGGATTTTTTTATTTGCTTAATCAAGGCGTCCGCCACATCTGTCATAGTGTAACTAGTGTCTGAGCAAAGGAGAGGTACAGTTAGCTAATGTACCCTTGTGCAACCCTAGACCCCAAAGCAGGCATGGTCTTGAGCGGTTGCTTCCTCCCACTTAAGCCACTTTCAACATGCACTGCCATCCTGAGCTTTGCTAGATATTACCTACTCAGAAGGGCTGTATGCGTGAATGCAAATGTCCGAATCAGTCTGGACAAAAGTGGACTTTACCCCCATGTGTAAATGGAGCAGGAAGAAATCTGAAGAATTCACCATGAGTGGGGTGTGAATGACACTTGGCACGAAAACTGAAGAATGCTAAACATTTGAGGACGAAGAAGAAGGTTCATTCACACAAAAAAAAAGACCCCAACGAACATCGGTAACGAGAGACAATGAGATTCGAGAACTTCTGCCAGTAGTGTTGTAAACAAAACACCGCGATTTCTGCAGCATTCATTTTTTGTGCCATGCCCTGCCTCCTGCATGCTCTACCCTCGTAAAAAAACCCCATCTTATTTCTAGTAGGTGTGAATGCATCTGACATGGATAATCTCCGATTGTCCCCCACATGTGTGAAAGGGAAACTTCAAATAATGTCCCGACCTGATTTTCCAGAGAATGTCCGGAGTTCATGTGTGAAAATGGCTATAGTTCTCTTAGAATACTTGCCCTGGACCCACTGCAATCTGAAAAGGTCTGCGTCTAATGTCTCCGAGTGTTGCCACGGAAACAGAACCCGGCAGAGGGGTATGGAGAAGTCTTCATGGCGAGCTCACAGCATCCCCATGGATAATCTAATTACCAATCACTTAAGAAGCCCCCTGCAGCTGAGACAGAGGGAGGCTCAGTAGAACCTTTTAAGCAAACCTTTGTAAATTGGGTCAAGCTCTAAAGTAGGGTCTCCATGTTAAGAGGCCAGGTACACAGACGTCCCTTCATCACTGGTGCTTTCTCCACTCATTTCCATAATAGCCACAATGAATTAAAATTAATGTATATTTTTACATTCCACCTGCACACTGTGACCCTGTACGGAATAAGTGATAAGTCAGTTCTGTTGTATGTTATGGAGTCTGTGTAAAGCACTTTGGCCAGCCATTGGTTGTTTTAAAATGTGCTATAGAAATAAACTGACTGGACTAAGTGATATGGATGATGGACGTACAGTATATTGTCTACAAAATGAAATTTGTAAAATGACAAGCATTGAATAAATAATACATACTGCATTTGCAAAGCTCATACCATTAAGAAAGTAGAAAGATCATTGGAAACAGAATAATAGCTAGTCTAAATCATTATCTATATCCTTACTTAAGTCTCACGGCTCACGGACATATTTAATACATGCATTATTTACCAAACAATGCCTGGTGATGATATTTCTATGGGGTGCTGGAGTTAGTACACTATATGGACAAAAGTATTGGGACATCCAGCTACACCTACAGGAACTTTGATGTCATGCCATTCTAAATCCATAGACATCAATATAGAGTTGCCCCCCCCCCACTCTTCTGGGAAGGTTTTCCACATGATTTTGGAGTGTGTCTGTGGGAACGTTTGCCCATTCATGCAGAAGAGCATGTGTGAGGTCAGGCATGGTTGGATAGGAAGGCTTGGTTCGTAATTTCTGTTCTAGTTCCAAAGGGCTGAGGTCAGGGCTCTGTGCGGCTGGTTAAGTTCTTCCACACCTTGATTTGAGCACTGCAGTAGGGTCATGCTGGAACAGAAAAGGCACTTCCCCAAACTGTTCCCACAAAGTCAGAGGCATAGAATTGACCAAAATGTCTTGGTATACTGAAGCATTAAGGCTTCCCTTCACTGGAACTAAGGCACCTAGCCATAGCTCTGAAAAACAAACCCACGCCATTATCCCTCCTCTAGCACACTTTATAGTTGTTACAATGCAGCCAGGTAGATCACATTCTCCTTGCATTTACTAAACCCAGACATTAGACCATTAGACTGCCAGAGAGAGACGTTTGATTGGTCACTACATAAAACATCTTTTCACTGCTCCAGAGTCCAGTGGTGGCATGCTTTACGGCACTCCATCCCATCCAATGCTTGGCATTGCACTTGATTTGAGGTTTGCATGCTGCTGCTCGGCCATGGAAGCCCATTCCATGAAGCTGGGGTTAATGCTAGAGGACATTTGAAACTCTGCAGTTATTGGGTCAATAGAGTGTTGCTGACTTTTACACACTCTGTGTCTCAGCACTTGGTGACCCAACTGTTACTCTACATCAGGGGTGGGGAGCCTCTTCCATGGAGGGCTGGTGTGGGTGCAGGTTTTTGAGCTGACCTCCCAATCAGCCAATGATAAAGCAGTGGTTCTCAACTCCAGTCCTGAGGACCCACTGTCATTGGCCGATTTGAGAGGCCATCCCAAAAACCCGCACCCACACCAGCCCTCCATGGATCAGGTTCCCCACTCCTGCTCTACAAGGTCTGTCATTTTGTGGCTGAGTTTCTGTTGTTCCTAAAAGCTTCCACCTTGGAATAATACCGCTTACACTTGACCCTGGAATATCTAACACAGAAAAAACTTCACAGACTGACTTATTGCAAAGGTGGCATCCTATGACAGTACCACACTTGACTTCACTGAGCTCTTCAGAATGACCCATTCTTTCACAAATGTCTGTAAACCTGACTGCAAGGCTAGGTGCTTATTCTTATACACCTGTGGCAATGAGTCTGAATGAAATCCCTGAATTCAATTAACTGCAAAGGTGTGCCCCATTACTTTTGTCCATATAGTTTATGTTTATCTGTGCATTATGTTCTTGCTGCTGAATACACCAGAATATCCCCCTGGGATCGATAAAGTTGTTCTTAATCTTAATCTTACCTGAGTCAAAATGAGCCTCCACTAATGCCATGATGGAAGTACTGGGAGCTATATTTTGAACCTGGACACTTTTAAAGTCTGTTTTGACATCTGACTTGTGAAACAATTCATTCAGCTGTGGGGAAAATAGAAAAGGAGCAATTTATATTCAGTTAATAGAAATATTATCAGCAGAATGTTGTGCCACTCTGTACTATAGTTGTACATGGATGGAGCAATAGAACAAGCTGGTTATGACCAAGCTGAGCTTCCATATTCCTCTAAGAAACCTACCTTGGAATATTTGATGATCATTACAAACCATTGCTTAATAATGGCATAATCTTTACAGTTTTTTGGACGCTTACAGTCTACAGAAATAGTTATGTGCACCTTCAATACTGGGAACACAAAAGACTATTGCTTGAATACATACAGCATTTTCGATGCTCCTGGCAGTTTCTCCAAATAATTCAGATTTGGGATCCTCCATTTCTGGGGTGAAGAAGACCTCCTGACCATCTATCTGTTCCAGGTTCATGTAGGCACTGAACTTCATTGTGGCTGTAAGATGAGGGCAAAGGATGATGGAGTGGAGTGTTATTATCTGCGCAGCTGATTCACAAGGCTCACATATAGGTGCATCCTACTCGGGGGGAGGTTAGAAAGATGATGCGGCAGTGAGATTAGTGCGGCCTCCTCAGCCACGTTCAGTGGGAGGGAACGGCTGGGTGGATTGTGATGGTGCAGTGGGGTGGAGTGATGGGATCCATTTTACCAAGAAACGACTCCTGTTCTCCCAGAAAAAGTTGAAAGGACAGAGAACAAAGAAGAAAGAAATTAGTTACAGAGTGCAGAAATAGAGTGGGCAAACTGTCATAATGCTGAGAACAGGGAGCAGCAGTTCACTGGTGTAATAAACATCAGACAGACTCAGCAGGATATAACATTAACCTACTTACTTACCCACTGGGTGGCCATTAGGCATTTCAGACCTATCGTACACAATTTGCCACATTACCACTGCTCTAGCAGAAACACCACCCTTATTCTACATTGATGCACGTTAAAAGAAGGCATATGAAAGGGTAGATAAATAAAAGCAGGAGAGGTGCGCGCTCAGCAGAGCAGGGTATTGAGTATCAACTTGTCAAACTGCCCAGACCATTCAAGGCTACCGTCTTGGACAGACTGGGGCTGCAAGAGCGGCTCATGTGATTTTCATGATAGGACACTCTACCTCCCTATCCACCACCATCATCACCACCTCCCACCCAAGTTCATCTTAGTAAGAAAAAAAGGTCCTTCTTTATCCCCTACAAGCTCAAGCCATACATAAAATATGAAACCGCTTAAAAGAAACAAAATACAGGGGCTAGTATGGACTAAAAGAAAAAAACGTAATAAATGATAAGATTTGAGCAAAAGATAAACAGTGGAAAAAGCAGCCAAAGAAATGTGGCTGGTAACCTTGAAAGCCAAGGATTGGTCATGTGCTCCCTGTATACTTTAATGCAACACAGTGACTTTCTGATTGAATGAAATGAAAGCGAAATAAACTGCCCACCACAGAGTACGGAATAATGAAGACTCCCTTTGAGTTACAGCGTACATATAATGGGGCTATAGCAATAGAGCGCAGTAAATACCAGGGCTGAGGACATTCAAAAAGTGGAATACAAGCTATGTTCCAATTCACTGCCTGGAGTTAGAACTGAAACTGGAATTGCTCCCTGGGTCTGGGGAAACATAATTGTAAATGAAATGGAGAAGCAAGAAAAAGAATTGAATTCCACTACATTCCATGAAATTACACTTCTAAAAATATGTCTGTTCAAATAATCCCTTGCTATTATAAATAGTATATTGAAATCTAGACAAGGCATGCATTTCTTATGGTGTCTCAATTCTGCAGTTATATCGTATTTAATCAAGCTCTCCTTGTTATTAAATTTATAAATATTCTTCAACCTGAAAGGTACGTTGAACATTTTATTATATTCAGGAATGTAAAAATATTTCAATACTTCATAAAGGAAACCCACAAAAAATGTAATTAAAAAGAATTTCACTGAATTCAACATCCTGAAATTAAAATTCAATTCCAACTATGCGTCCTGTAGGTTTTTTTTCCAATTCCATTCCATTTCCTGATTTGCACTGGGATTGATGAGTGCCCCTAACCCTGAAGGATAAATCAGAAGTTTGGAGAGACGGCAGGCGAAATTTAAAAAGAACAACAAACGTTTGAGTTCATGGTCGAAACAACAGGGTGTAGTCCTTGGCAGAACCGTGAGAAATGTAATGATAGAATGTCACTCACGGGGACAGTTGGGTCCTTCTGGGCCGCTGGCTGCAGTGTGGCCATCGGTGCAGCAGCCGAAAGGAGCACTGTCACAAGATAAGTGGGCTTCTGCAGCTGGGAGCAGGGTGGGGACAGCTGTGGAATCTAGTAGGAGACAGTTAACAGTGTCCCTTTATGCCTAGGCTTATATTTATAAAGAAAGAGAAAGCTAACTTGACTTTTGAAGTGGAAATCAGCAATATTTTGTTAATGTATCTTGGACTTTTGGGACCTAATGACCTATTAAACAGCTACACTGCACCTGCGTTGGAGCAACACAACAAATGCTGTTTGCTATGGCTATTATACAGATGTCATCCAGAAAAGAAAAACACGTAACAGAGACAGACGTTAAAAGCATTACATCATGGTAATGATAGTGTGCATGTACTAACTTTTATATCATCAGTAGTCACACATCCATGTCTCTATTTCTCATAATATTAATCTGGTATGTGGTTGAGGGAACATTGAAGGGGATACTGTGGACATGATGTCATTCCATCAGAGGGCACACATTCAGTAATTGCGATTTAGAGATTCCATTTCAGTTAACCATATACAGCCACGGAAAAAATTAAGAGAACACAGCACACTTTTTTGTTTCACTCATTTCTCAATTTATGGGTATGCATCTGTAAATCAATCAATCAATCAATCTATCTAATATATATATTTTTTTGCCAACTGCAGCCTGGTTCTCCTCTGTTTCTCATTAATAAAGGGCTTCTTCCTTGCTTTATGGGTCTTCAGTCCTGCTTCTAGGAGCCTGATATGAACTGTACTAGTAGGCACTTCACACCTGCACTTGATGTTTCCTTTTCCTTTTGAAGATCACTTGATGTCATCCTCTGATTCATGAGAAACTGTTGGATAAGTTAATGGCCATCTCTGGCATTAGAAGGTCGCTTCCACCCTTTACCTGGCTGGTTTCTGGTCATTCCAGGTGTCCCCTCAAATTGTTCTTGAGTATTACTGTCTGAGAAATTTTGAATCTGGAAGCAGCCTGCTGCTCAGCATAGCCTTCTGCCAGCAGAAGACCGATTAAACCAGTATGTAGAAATGCAAATAATTAAAAAAATATTGAGTGGTCTCTTAATTTTTTTCCATGGCTATATTTGCAAGAAGAACAGCTCAAAGGGGCCTAGTTGTTCTAGATCTTTAGACACTGGTTGCAGATGCCCTGGCTAAACGAGTCAATCCGTAGTTAAGTTAAAACAAGGACTATGAACACCTTATCCATTAGCAAGGAGCTGCTAAGCATTGCAACACCTTCCTACTTCTGAGTGTATTGAAGTGTCTTCTGGTCTAGCGTGGCCACGTGAATATTATAATACTGGAATATTTCAAAGAAAGATGCATACACCAAAATAATTAAATATTTAAATATACACTGATATACAGTAACTTAATATCCAGTATTCCGATATAAAAAAACACTGATTACTGTTACACCCCTCCAACAATGCACTGTTGTTTCACGCCTCTACAGTTGGGGGTTCAAATCACACTTTTGCTCTAAGTGTGTAGAGTTTACATATTCTCCCAACTTCTCTATACTCCAGCGTCCTTCCACAGTCCAAAGACAATAAACATTTAAACTAACTGGCATCTCTAAGTTGCCCACAGAGAATGACTGTGCGGGTTCATGTGTGCCCTGCAATGCACTTGCATTCAGTCCAGGGAGTACCCCAGCCGTGGGCCCTTTGCTGCCTGGGACAGGCTCCAGGTGATCCTAACCAGGTTAGAAGATGGATTATGTCAACTATGCTGACCTGACTTAGTAACACAATTTCTCACTAACCCAACTATCCAAAAGTAACGCAGTAAATGTGTTTAAATAATACCAGTATTATTTCAATATTACACACCCAGCATTTTCCTAGCAAAGAAAAAGCATCACCAGAATGATGCGTATATCCAGCCATATCCACTGTTATCTGAGTAAGGGCTACAATATGGTAAACATAGTAACAACCTATTTACCGGCTGGCACTTCTCCGCTGGCCTCCATCGCTGTACTTCCCTCCTCGTCGTCTCCACTGGCCTGGCCACTGCCTGAATCCTCATAAGGAGATGGCGTGGAGATGTGCCCAGGGCCCGGAAGGGTTGCATGTCCGGGCTGGTGCTGAGTGGTGGTAGGATGGGTAGGCAGAGGCAATGTGCCTGGGGTAGCCTCAACAAACTGGGGTGGGAGGGCCTCAACTGCCTGGCTGCTTTGCTCCTCCACATCATCCATTTCAAGAAGGCCGGATGGGGACACGGTGCCCTCAAAGAGGGTGGCAGCGACATCGTTGTACGTCGATGCACCCGTAGAGTTTGTAATCCTGCCGACTTCTGGAAGTAAAAAGGTGGAATGTGCAAAGCCTGGGGTGAAATGCTTAAACTTCTCTGCTCCATTTCCAAGGTTAACGGACATCATTTCAAAGTGTTCCTCGGCCTCGTCCTTGGAAACCCATACTTTGATTTCATGTGTTGGTAGCACCAGGGGTGTATGTGCGGATACATGATGCTGCAGCAGAGTGCAGTGGTAGCACTGTTATATGCAAACTCCAGCATTTACTGTATGCAGCGACAGTTGGACGCATGCTGCTGCCAGGACGCAATACTGAGCACTAGCTTCTTTTAATCAATGACAGCGGAACCCCTGGTGCCTGCATGGCACTGACAAAAGTCACGTCTTCCCCTTGTGTGCTCAGTCAATATACTGTATAGAGAGTATTCCCTTTTGGGGATTTTCCAAACTCAAATAAACCACTGCCATAATCACCTTCAATTTGAAAAGCAATTGGTTAGCAAGGTGTGACTAATTAGCACCTGGTTCGAGAGATTGAGCACTGATGGAATCTGTGCAAATAATTAGCACCTAGTTTGCTGGAGAGATTGAGCACTGGAATCTGGAATCTGTGCAAATGGAAACTTGACACTTGGTTGCAGCTCCCACCACTCAAAAGTTGGAGGCAGCCAGTCTGAATCTGTGCCAGACTCTGAGATACAAAGTGTCTAATGGGACAGGCAGAGTGTATTCAGTGGAACTGTGGCTTCCTTGTGATTAAAGCTTAATATTGTTTTTTTAAAGTTCAGTCGCAGTACGGCATCTGCACTCTGATGATCTATAACAGCTGCCTATTATGCTGCTGCTTCTGCTGATGACAATATTGGGTATTCAAATAACCTAAGCTGAATGGTAGAAATGCTGTTTAGCATCCAGGCAAAATTCTGGTCTTGCAAGTAAGATCTCCTTGAGGGAACTTTCAAATTCTTGAATGGCCACAGCCTTTAATGAACCAAAAATGAACATTTCCCACATCGCTACCATAGTTTTATGATCTGTAGAGGTGAGATTTTGGCAATGCCACTATTCATCATCGCAGAAGCTGCTCGCATGGGGAGCTTTGGAGGCAATATGGAATATGAACCAAGAAGATTCTTCCTCCTCAGTTGGAGGAGGCTCTTACCTTGGCACTGACCCTGGTGGACCACAGTAATATGTTTGTTCTGGCGACAAGCAATAGTCTTCAGCTGGCACTGGTCGGCATATGTTATCCCGTCAGAACCACATACCTGTTAAAAGACAGCCCTTCAGAACTATACAACTGCTGACACAGATTTAGCCCCACTCTTTAAAATCAACTGAAGTCGTGGTGAGGGACACACATTTAAAATGACACCTGTCACAACATACAGGTCACATCTGTGGCACTAACCTTAGTCTGGTTCCCCTCGAGACAATCTGGTGAGGGACATTCACAATGGACCTGACTCTTCTCCTCAACACAGATAGCACCAAACTTGCAGATCAACTTTGCACAAGAAACTGGGGCGTCAGGACCTTGGACCATGATGGGGAACAAAGAATGAGAGATACAGGAATGGTAGAAAAATGTATAAATATTCTTGTCAATTCCAGTCATTGTTCAGAAATGAGAGGGATGAATTCAATTCCTAAGGCATAGAACAAAAGCAAATTTATTCCATATGCTTCTGTGCTGAAATATTACATTACAATATTACAAAATATAATCACTTTCTGTTCAAACCATAGGTAGTATGGAGGGTCTCATTATTAGATTTTTTTTATGAGACCCAAGATCTTCAAATGCTTTAGTACAAACTTTTATTGTAAATAGGTAAAATGTAAATAGCTGAATTATTTGCTATGGAACGACATCTGATAATCGACCGTGCATTCTTAATAGCCAGTATTACAGTATTAGTTATATCTAATTAGTGCCACCAGATCTAGACACACATGGTAATCTCTCATAGAAGGCTTTCTGCACAGCACTGTCATATTTTCATTTACACTTCCTACAAGGAAGGCCTGTTAGCTTTAATAAGCCTCTCCACTGATCCCAATAACAGTGTCGCAGCCCTGCGAACTATAAACACTGTACTGTGACATAACCCCAGAAAGGTGCCTTTTGGTGGAACCACCAGATATGGCACCATCAATCATTCACATTCAGAGCTGCTTAGATCACCCAGCTTATCCACTCTAATGCACAAAACAACAACATGCATAATGACAGCCAGCAGCAATCGCTCTTAAACAACCTTATTGGACTAGGCTATCAGCAGCTTAATCCAATTACACCAATATGAATATAATTTGAATATAATTTTATTAAACCATAATTATTACCGTTAGTCAATATTAACCATCAATGTAATTGTTATCCATATGTAGCAATATTCCTGCGTACAGCAATATTATTCATATTTTACCACATTCATTTATGGCTACTCCTACTAGAGAAAATGTGCATCCCCAATAACAACCTGTAGTTTTTAAACATGCTCAGAATGTGGCCTCTGTTAAAAGAAAATAATATAATGTGAAAGATATATAAAACAAACAGATGATACTACGTGATTATGTGAGTGTTGGCATTTTATGGTTTATACGGTAATGTGAATGTATAGTGGATTGAATTAAACTGGAATTCATATGTCTGACTTAGTCTGTGTAGTCAGTCTTCCCAACTAAAACTGGGAATGACTGACTTGAGTAAAATAAGTCAAACTTATAAAATGTAATACGTTGCATGACCCTGCTCGTTTATCAAGTTATAATCTATTAAAAATTTTTGCAAGTCTTGTAAAACAGTTGCAGACCAAGTTACTGCCGATCCAAGGTTTTACTGCATCACAATTTTCTACAATGCACTATTAATAAAATTTTAACTTGAAAAACGCGTAAGGTCTTGCAATATGAGTATTACGTACTGTATACGCTTCAACTGTCTAGCGTCACGTAATCACAACTGAGCCGATGGTTCTCTTCTCTCTCTTGCTGCGGGATTATGGGTAATCGTCTCCCATGATCGGTCTAAGTCGGCGTGCCTCACTCGTATAGTCAAAATTTAGTAAAAGAGCTCCACCCGAATAAGGGTGTAGCAGTGCGAGCGATGAATCTGTTTAATGACATTACAATGTCCACATTTCCGCAAAATGTAAAAGGAGGCAAAAGCAGCTGTAATTGTATAGGTTCCTTGTTAAATTCGAACAAAAAGAAAAAGATTCCAGTGATCCAACAGATAAAAGTGATTCCGTTATAATGAAAGTCGCTCTACAAAATAACCCTCCTCTTCTCCTCTGTCTCTTCTCCCTCACACCATCCACGATTCTTTTCAAAGGTGAAGTGCAGGTTAATTTGTTTTATATTTTTTTGCTTTACAATTTGTATTAGTCATTTTTATATAAATATTTTTGGGTTGTGGAACAAATTGTTTGAGTTTCCATTATTTCTAATTTGAAAATTTGCTTTACTATACGAGTGCTTTGGATTGCAAGCACGTTTCCAGAACAAATTATGCTCGCAAACCAAGGTAACGCTGTATATGGAAAAGGTAATAGATGAAGTGAACAACCAATAACAAGATCACAAACATGAACTTGCTATTTGGAAGACTGGAAAAACTAATGGAAGTCAGGGCATTCAGGAGGGATTTTGTGTACATAGTTGCCAGGAATCAGATAATAATAATTCTGAATGAACATCTGACCTACCTTTGTCGCAGCCATTAGCACCCATGTGGGTGCCATTGGGACAGAGGTTACACTTGAGTCCCTTCACACCAGTCTTACAGGAGCACAGGCCGGACATTTGCTCACAGTCATCCCGCACTGAGCCCATGGGATCACAGTTACATGCTGGAGTGAGTAAGGAAGACAGGAACTAGTTGCTGAGGGCATGATTTTACAGTTATCCATTTACATCCTTAGAAGACTAACCTGTTAGCTTTCTACCAAAGACTCACACACTCTTCAAATTCTATGCTACCCTGCAAGTGACCTTGACTGATTATGCAGCTCAATAATGCTGTTATTCTTGTCTCACTCAAACCTTAATCAGGAAAACTGTATCTAGACTTGGCAGAATTCAAACTGAAACACTTCCAAGGACAAAGCTCACTGTATTCCCTTTGACGGAAAAAGGGCAATATTCAAATCTAATCTCTTGAATAAAATTCCTCATTGATTACAATATATTATGTAGACAAACTAAGCCACTGATAAGGGTGGCAGCCATGTGTGATGCATCCAAGGAAGTCCCTTACGTGTGCAGCCGCTGCTTTTCTCTGTGGCAATGCCGCGGAAGTTCCAGAAGCCTGGCTTGCAGCGGTCACACTTCAAGCCACCGACGCCAGGTTTGCAAGAGCACTGGCCACTGACAGGGTCACACGTGCTGCCATATGAGCCGTATGGATTGCAATGGCAAGTACCTGTGGGGCAGGTGACAGAAGCTCATGACATCACCAGCTACCAAAATTATTTGTGTATCCACAAGTCACAATTACAACTTTTGACATTCAACGGGAACCAAAGGAACATCAATATACATGCAGCAGGGCATGTATTGCTGCACAGTAAGTAATGGATTAATAATTCAGAACAACAGCAAACCCAAATTTATCTGTGCTGTACCTGTACGCAGGTCTAGTAATATCGACATTGCATGTTATGCACACGCAATTATCACATTGCTCCGATCATGGAGGGCAGCTGGGCGAGACCTTTAATTTATGCGAAAGTATTTTTTACTCAATCAAAGGCAATACCGCTTAGCAAGCTTTACAACCGAAATGTTCCTTTTCAAGATTAACTACATGTAGTGTACTATATATTTATAATGTGCTATTTGCCTTACTTGAGAACTGCTTTGGATAAAAGTGTCTTGCAAAATAAATGTATATAAAGTGTATTCATTTCTTAAGGCATAGCAATATAGTATTATGTATAACATGCTTGCTGATACCTTATTTATTTTACAACAGCAATTCCGATTGAAGATTTTGATCAGTTCCTACTAACGATGATGAAATTTAGTATTTGACTGGCACTCACTTGGGCACCCCGCTAAGCCCACGCCAAGGGCTGCTGTCCTTTTGTCGAGGCAACATCCATAGGTAGTCTGACTGCATTCTTGGCTTGTTTCAGGGCTTGGTAGGGAATTCAAAGGGGCTGCCAATAAACACATGGCCATAAGTAAGCATACCATCATTTTAGGGGGACACGTTTGAAAGGAGTGGTTTATATAACACGAAGCAAAAAATCCCAAGAAAACTGCAGGAATAGAATCTGGCACAATACAGTGAGAGGTTTCAGGCAGGGAATTTGAGAGCTGACATTCTGTGCTGAAATAATAACCCTGTATAAAATGCAGACAACGACAGTTTGAAATTGAGGTATGGAGGTGGATTATGTACTTTCCCAGAAAATAAACTTTGCGGTTTGGGTCGGAAGTATGACAATTCATTCTGAGTTCATTCTGATGAGTCTAATTCCCCAATTGAGGTTATCTTTATCATATAAAGCTTTCCAAGGACAGCAGTTAGTAAGACATGTATGGGGACAGCTTTGATAAATGGCCCAAGGAAAGAGCATCCATTGTGAAAAAGGGTTGCACAAGGACAGAGAGAGTGAGAGATCAGATTATTTTGTTTGGATAATGTATTGTCGCTTTTGATCCTTGTCACTTGGTACAATGGGCTGTAGATGCTGAGCTATGGTCAGCAGAGATAATAAGTGGGCGGTTCCTATTGGGGAAAACATGGTCATGTGACATGGTTCATCATCCCTACCACTAGGCCTTGCACCGAGCTGTATCACTTTCCATCCAGACTTTCTTTTTATCGCATCTCATCACATTACTAGAGGTAGGGATGGTGGACGTGGTGAGGGAGCAGACAAGGGGACTCACCCATACAGGGCCCCTGGTTGAGTATCTGCAGGTACATTTGCTTCTCACACTTGGTCTTCTTGATCTCACATTCACTGCTGTAGTTGCGTCCATCTGAGCCACACACCTGTACAGAGTAAGGACATGTTGGTGAACTAGGTATAGGGAGCATCAATAGAGGCACTAGACTAGGCGTGATTCATAGTACCTGAATGCGTGGGACACTGTCGCAAATGTAGTCACACACACAACGGTCGTCTTCTGTGTCTTCGTCCCATGAGCCGCCAAACATGCGGCAGCGTTCTTGATCACAGCCACTGTCGGACCCCGAGCCAGAGCCTCCAGATCCACATTCTACAGAGCAGAGACGATGCTCAGATACAAGAGACACACATTTCTGAGATGGTCCCTGGACACGCACACAGACCAGCCACAGACCCACACACTCACATCTCCAAAATTTCTGAAAATACATCACGAAGGTGTACTGAACATTTTATGAATGCAATATAAAAACATTATGAAGGTGCAGTTAATGTAAAGCGTTACCGAAAGGAAAGCAAATTTAGCACAAATGGCACAGTTAACAGTTAGGCCTAGTTTGAACAAAAAAATACTTGACAGAATCGCACGAATCACATATATCTTACTAATCAAGAATGCAGTTGATGCAGTATTTTGCAGGAAATTGTTTCACATCACTCCTGATAGAGCATAGGATGCATGATACAAAACCTCATCAAATACCTAAGCCTTGGTGTCATCACTTTATCTTAAGCAAAGGTTAGCCACAGCTGATGAAGACCTTCCGCTATTACAATTATATAATGGCAAGTACATTTGTACATTTATTGTCCAGTGTATTTTTGGCCTGCTTTGTTAAATTAAGTTTTTTTTCTTAATATTTTAATGTACCTGAATCACATAAATAGAAATCAGAACAGGACCTTAGATGCTGCGATGAATGAGGCCAATGAAAGCTGTTTGCAATCCTAGTTATGTTAACATTGCAACAGGGAATGTTATCACACACAGAAATACCATAAACTGTTTACGCAAAACAATTTTGATTGCCAAATGAGAAGCAAAAAGACTATTCAATTATGAATATTGCAAAGCAATCATGTGGTATTCTAAATAAGGAGGCACTGTATGCATTCCATTAGTTCTAAGCCAGGGAGAGGATACCTGAATATCATGTATACATCTTATAAAGCAATAGGGTTCTACATGTAACAAGACATTCATAAAATGAGAATAAGGAGGCAGTGGGCCAGCTATCAGACTTCCCCAGACATTAGTTTGCTGATTGATAGACTACTTCAAAGACATAAGATGTCCTTTGTGAGCACAAAACCAGCCATGCAATTAAGAACTGTATTGTTCTATTTACTGCAGAATAACCTGGTCTGTGGGACAAAATTGTTTTTTTTTCGAAAAGGAAAGAGTGACGTCACACATCAACTTTCTGTTAAAGTGTGTTTTTCTAATCACTACACTACCTACTGCTGCTCCTTGGGCTTAAAACCACTTAATACAAGTACAGTGATCCCCTGCTATATCGCAGTTCAGCTATCGGGGCCCCGCTATATCACGGATTTTTCCCCGACGCATCACAGTTTTCTTTGTATCGTGTACCTTGCTTGTTGTCCGATTGTTGTGAGCAAACATTTTTGTAAACTTTCGTTTTGTGTTAAGCCCTACGATTTAAGGCTTAAACTATATATATAAAAAAAATGTCTTTTTATATTGCGCATTTTCACCTATCGCTTTTAAAGCGTGAGGTGAGGGGTATTTTAAAGCTTAAACTATAAAAAATGTTTATTTATATGGTCTTTCTATATCTAAATTCATATCCATATTGCACAAGAACAACCTAAAACACAAAAAAGTAAATAAAAACAAAGACATGGGGTTTATTGTTGCTGCCCTTTTATGTCACTGACACCCTTTGGCAGACATAAAACCTTCAATGAGGACCCAAAGGAAACATCAGCTGCAGCTATTCACAAAGCACACCTCATTTACTGTAAACTGCTGCTTAGTAAGAAGGTTTCATAAAAGCTGTCAGTTACCACGGTGCCATCATGTCAGAAAGACAGTCCCCTGGGACTTTCACAACTACAGGGTCTAGAATTTACAGAAAGCAGGACGCAATAAAACATGCACTTCTCAGCAATTTAGCTGAAAGCTCAGTGGAGAATGGCTACATCTAAAAGTTAAAGATCACATGTGCAAGGCCAAAAGTAGATGCAGTCGGAATTACAATGTATTCCCCAGATGGCCCTGTCACCCTTCCGACATCAAATCTCTACTCCTCCCAGACCCCCAGCCTTTATATAATACATATAATGTTGTTGTGAAGTGGTAAAAAGAATCATGAAACATTTAGATAATATTGACAAGGTGAAATGTCATCTGGTGTCACACTTTCCTTTGCTCTCACTATGTGAGGCTGCTTCAATTTTTGTGTGATTCATCTCAAAATTTGTGATGAATCACAGATATTCTGCCATATAGTATGTCTGCAGTCTGAGATGTATCAAATATTTTTTTCCCTCTGTCAAATACTTTTAGAGTTATTGCACTAATGAGCGGTGATGACAGCCAATCAGTACCAAAACCATATGTATTCCCCATCTGGGGGACACAATTAAAGAGTGCAGTGCTATGTCAGACTGAATAAAGTGCTATAACATCAAAAATAGTTCATGGCTGATATAAAAAAGATGGAAATAGAAAAAGTGACAAACAGACATGACAGATGACCTTAGTTTCAGCTATAGAGACACAGATGCTTATATCACCTTCTGCTCTCCCAGCCCAATTTCCCTTCCACCATGCTCTCCAGTTTGTTCAGCTGCAAGTAGCAATGTGCTGGACGACAGTGACATAAATGTGCAATACAATGCTATTTGCAAATCAAGCCCCCTGGGCCAGGATATCTGTACACCCTTCTTAGTCACCACACTCACATCCTCACATAGCGATGACAGTGGGATACCCAAGGGTGACATTAAACAGGTGTCAAATTTGTATGTGCTGCTACTGGTTTCCTTTTCTTTTTCATTGTTTCATTTTACATTCCTTCATGTGACTAACGAATATGACTTTAAAAATCCCCTATGAAGACGGAATAAAGAGAAATCTATACAAGAAAATCTGAAGGTTAATTAACTGATCAAATTTTGAGACAAATAGCAACAAAATTGAAGCGTTGCAGATCCTTTGAGACAAATCACATGAAAAACTGCAGCAACACTGCTTAGTGGCAGCAAAGTGAAGGGTGACTAAAGAAAATATTTCACATTCTAAATGTGATAACACAGAAGGTATTTGATATATATGGATGAAGATGTACACCTGATTTCATTTCAATTGTCAAACTGCACCAAAATTGAAGCAACAGCAAAGGAAGGAAGGGGAGGCTGCAGAACGCAATCAGTCTTTTGAACACAGTAACGCCTAAAGTATTCAATGGATCTTTTTCAAACTTTGCTGCAGTCTTGGGTTTGAGGCCAGCCTCAAAACCAATGGGTTTTGTTGTTTATTGGTTTTCTGTTTTTCCTTTTGCTTATTTTCTATATTAGTTTTCTTGTCCTAGATTTTCCCTGATTGTGTTCTGTTACTAGTGTTGTCCTGTTAGTGTTTTGTAGGTTTTTGGTATTTGTAAAGCTCCCTTGTTTCTGTGTTTAATTGCTATCAGCTCCACCTGTTGCTCATTATCCTGCTCCCTGTGTTGATTGATTAAATTTATTATGTCTTATACTTGTTCCTTGTTTATCCCAGTTTTCTAAGTGTATTTAAGTGCCTGCTCTACTCTTTTTTCCAGTCATCCTATTAGGTGCTTGTGCTAATGGTTCCTGGATTGGTTCCCCTTAGTCCTGCTCCCTAGCTGTATTGCGTTCCTGTTTTTGTTTTGATAAATTTTCCCTGGTTTGTTTTTGTTGTATTAAATGAACTTCTGTTGCCTCGCGCGCCACCAGTGGATTGCCATCCTCAATACTGCCTGCCCCACGCCCAGCCGCCACAACACTAATAATCAATCATAGGTCCATTACATGACACAAACCTTTGTTTTCTTCGAGTACTTGAGATTTTATAAACTGGCATATAACTGAATAACACAGTCACCATACTGAGGTATGTATATGGTAAAAATGCAGCCTTACAGACTCTTAGCAATCACCTCAAATGAAAAGCGATTCAAGCTTCATATTACTTAAAACAAGGAGAGACAAGTTATCATGAGATAAGAAAAAAAAAATCACAAACAAGATCGTTGTGTATTGTACCTTCATCACATCTGCCCATCTTGACGACATCAATTTTCATCTTGAGGACACAGGAGTCAAGACGGAGCTTGCAGTTATTGTCGTAGGTGACTCCGTTGCTGCCGCACACAGGGGAGAAGGTCTCTCCCTGACAGGATGGACACTCACATTTGTTCTTCACACAGCGTGCCCCCCATGCGCACATGCTGCTGCCACATGTCTCTGTGGACAAGCAGAAGAGGCTTTGCATTTACACTGGGAGAAGCCGAGTTGTTTATGTCGGATGTTCATAAACCACGCTGGGTTGGACTGGGTTATAGTAACTATTGATGGTATATAAAGGTGTTAATTGAGCGTTACTAAATACTGGGGAAGTGTTAGGGTTAGAGTTAGGGCCATGCAGAGTCATGCTTGTTTACATTAGCACGCATACTCAACTGCACTCTCCTTGGGCGGCCACTTTCAGGTCCTTCTGCTCGGTGCAAGCTTGCACATTGAGCTGGCACTCACTGCTGTAGGTGGTGCCATCTGTGCCACACACAGGCTGATGAGTGTCAATGCACTCGGTGGGACACACACACTGTCCTGACTGCCCATCACAGATTGCCCCAAATGAACAGTTGCTACAGGATTCTTCTGTGGGAGGAAATTTAGAAATATTTAACCACACCACTTTTTGTTTGGGATGTCCTCTGACGTAATCTGCTGATGCTTGATTCATCTGGGAAGAGTACAAAGAATTGTATTTTCATTTGCATTTTTGAAGGAAGGGAAACAAAGGAGGTCCAACAATATTGGCAACCCAACATTCTGTACTTCTGTTACGCACATCTGGCTGTGAGTTTTCGTTAAAAATTCCTCATGAACTAGAAAAAAATCTGAAAGCAAATTCAAATCCCACATAGGGCGTTTGGGATATAAATGATAAATCAATATATCTTACTGTTCAGCTAAAGACAGGTACATCTCTTCCAGTAGCATAGACCCCGGCAACATTAGTCTGCTTATCTCACATTAACAATACCCATTAGACCCTGAGGCCTACAGCGCGAAGACCTGTATCGCAGCTGCAGTGTTAGTCTGCTTATCTCACATTAAAAATATCCATTAAATCCTGAGGCCTGCAGCCTGATATCACAGATGACCGCCTACAAGTAGCCCCACTCAAGTCCTGTCAGGGGCATCCAGAGGTGATTATGCTGCATGATGGAGTCTGTACCACACCGCAGGGAGAGAAACCCTTTTGGGCAGTGGCGGATTAACTTCCCTGGGGAGCCTATGCTGACATAGCCACTTGAACTATTTTGTGAGCTGAAAGAGAAACAAGAGAATTAAAAAAAAATGTAACATGAATAATCCCTGTGGAGTGCCAGCGATAAAGCCCGCTGTGGGCAGGGGAGGGGTCTGCGAATAGATCAGGCGGATTTAATACATTTAACTATTGCAGTGGTCTTGAAACGGGGCTCCTGATTGCATCAGGGCCCTAGGGGCGGGCCCCTGATTGTGCCGACACCCTAGGCTATAGCCTAATAATCACTTGGACAGACCTCTCACAGGACATAATTGTCTACATTATTGCAAAAACATGTACTGCTTGGTTAGATTTCAGTCTGGTTCCTCCCAGTAAAATCCTTCTTTCTTGTTTCATAGCAAATGGCCTCAGCCTAGATCACTTAGGAAGGTGACAGAGCACATCATCTGGAACCAGCTGTCTCTTGGACCTAAGTTTAACTTTACTCAAGAGTGACAGAAGAGGCAGCAGATGGATTTGAAGAGGGGTAACATCCCTAACAATCAACAATGTGCATTTTTTTAAACAGAAATGCCCTATTTCAGTGAACCAATGGGTAACCTGTCACTTTAAAGCCTTGTGGTAGTTAGTTTACCAAAATCACCTCACCAATGATCCCAATACCCCAAGTACTGTAAGTGATGGTTCAGTTCTAAATATTCAGAAACAGGAAAGTAGTGTAGCATCCACAGAAACAAACACATATACACAGGTGTGAACCCTTGGGCAGATACTTAGATTGGTGACAGGAAACACCGGTCTCATTTATATAGACACATGTTTTCCAGCCATTTTATACCAATAAGCAATAATGCACATGAAATGCATATAGGCGCTTTTCCACCTCACCAGGTACCGCGTTTTTGGTATGGTACTTTTGGTACTTTCACTTTTCCATTGGCTTCCAATCAAGTACCAGTACCAAAGTTCCAGTAGCAACAGTGCAAAACCAGCTGGGGTACTTTTTTGTTACTCTGGTACTTTTATTACTTTTGGACATGAAATGCTTTCTTTGTAGATTGGTTATGCAAATAGCTTGCCTCTGAAACACAATAAAACCACTGTCTTGAAAAAGGAGTAAACAAAGAAAATAATTTTAAATTAAAAAATAATAATAATATTGGATGCATGGACAAAAAGAGCCGCAAGCTATAATTGCGATTTAGTGAGAAGAACAGATTGAGGTGGTGTTTTTTATATAATATTAGGACAGCAAAGTTTTGGGAAATTTCCAAATATGTGATTTGAGGTACTTA
>JAABNX020000076.1:108717-119189 GCA_015163995.2 Mormyrus lacerda
GTATAAAAGGGTCTGGGTTCATGGTATAAAAGGGTCTGGGTTCATGGTATAAAAGGGTCTGGGTTCATGGTAAGAGTCATAAGTCCCCTGTGAGACATGACGATACAGACCCTGTCTACAAGATGGCTGCCCTTGATTCATGTGTTATCAAGTCATATTTCTACAGACTCGCTCCTGTGAACTGGGGAGCAAGAAGAATAAACAATGTAAGACTTCCACAACGGTGGAAAACAGTACAAAGTATTTCATCTTTCTTCACTGAATTTTAGGTCATCTATTCATTACCAATAAAGTTGATGTCATAAATGCAAGCAAAATTAAGGTAAAAAGATGCCAAGAAGAGCTGAGTATTATTAATTCTGGTTGTGTATCCGCATGTAATATGCTTAGGGTGCATTATCTTCAAATATATCATTAGGAAGGACCAAATAAGTGATACTGAATTGTGTGGTTAAAAAGTACAATCCTAATGTCAAAGTGAGAAGGGCTAGTTTTAACATATTTGCCTAGATAGTGATAGTGTAAACACAGATGCAGCATGAAAAACTTGAGAAAGCACGTAAGTTACGGCTGCAAAATGCTTCACACGAGGCGACGCATATGCAGTGGGACGCGTACACAACGTGTACAACGTGTTTAAGTTTGTCTGGAGGATTAAAGATCATGTCTACCAGGGGGTGGTACAAGAAGACAGTCTTAGTTGGCTCCTTCATTTCTGGTCTCAATTGTTTTGTATTAGGTTGTGTCGTGAACTTTGTACACTTGCTGCCTGCACAGTGATCGAGTTGCTAATTTTTTAATACTGCTGCAGCATTCTCTGTATTCTAACCACTGCTCCACATCCTACTTCGCTCTGCCATATATCACTTCACTACCCCATGTTCGACGCTGCATTGTATGTTGTTAGATATTTCGCAGTAGTTAGTATTTCGAAAATGGGCTGCACAACACTGGAAAATATCAATTTCTGCAATAACTATTGCAGTATCTATGAAGAAATAAAATAGTTAAAAATAAATCTATTTCCC
Organism: Mormyrus lacerda; assembly: GCA_015163995.2. NCBI lineage: Eukaryota > Metazoa > Chordata > Actinopteri > Osteoglossiformes > Mormyridae > Mormyrus > Mormyrus lacerda. The sequence goes on from JAABNX020000076.1 coordinate 109,746, forward strand.
AGTAGAGTAACATGTCTATTCATGAGTAATCAACAAGGAAGAAAATGATTAGGAATGGCTTGAACAGCACATGCATTGTTCATGCAAATGTTGCGGCGGTAAACTTTAAACTAATGTTAATCATATACTAGATAATCCTGAAAAAGAGCGGCCATTAAAATTGCACTGCTTGTTTTGTTTTGTTTACTATAACAATATAAATGTTCTAACAAAACATAAAACCCACACACACTGATTTTTATAACCAAGATTTATAAATACCGGAATTGTACTGAAAAATAACGTTTATTATGACAAGTTAGGCTTAGAATCAAAAAGTCAGAATTTAAAATTTCATTGTACTTCATACACGATACTGCTTCCTTAGAAACTTAAACTGCCATTAAATTTTGAAGACAATGTACACAGAGAGACACAATATGGTGTTCGCAATATTTTCTCTCTTGCCTCTGAAAATACACAGTTATTCCGGCCATTCATTCCTAAACAAATAGATGTTACTTCAATAATAACGACCGTTTATAAATGCATAGTCCAGTGACAAAATGTGACCATTCTGCCACCCCAATTTTTGGTGGTACTGCCTCTCGTGCAGGTGTACCTACGACGCGTGGAATGAATGCAGAAAACGTGTGGTCTCCATGATGCATATGCATATAGGTTGTGAGCAACGATTATAAATCAGCTCTTAGGCAGCGTATTAAAGATTTGGTGGGAAAAACAAACAAAGAAACAATTTCAGGCAATAATAAAAATTCTTGGCCTTTTCATGTTGGGACAGTGGTTAATAACCTTGAAAAAAGCTAAGATTGATGACTTAAAGCACAAAGAGAGTGTTGAGAAGGAACAAGTTAGGCCACTGGCCACCCAGCACCAGTCTGAAAAAGTGAAACGATAGTGGGCAGTAACTCCTGTGGAACCTCACTGGGGATTGAGCCCATTCATGCCGCCTTGCTCTGCATACTGCTCCTCCCGCCTCATTCTATCAGTGAGGTACAACGTGCACCTGAATTTGAGAAAAATTAGCCGATGCGAGAAATGACTGCTCGATATATTATTTTAACTCTGACTCAATCCACCAGAGACCCAATAAAGCAGACGGCTTCAATGTGTGTGCTAATATCAGTCATCAGGCTGATGTATTTCTACTGTGCGCTAGAACCAAATTATCTGTTCTATCTATATTTTAGTAAGATCAACTGAACTTATCCAGGGTGATAGATGAATATCAAACTCCTGAGCAGAGGAGGAAGGTCTAAGCTTAAGGAAATGCTCTCAAATGATCCTTATAAAATTTAAGCAGGCATCTGAAATCAGACTGGATATCTGAGATGGATATCATAAAGTTGAAGGCAACCCTTGAAAAAATCCAAAACAATGAGCTGACTTAACAGGAGAGATAGTTCGAAGGGATATAAATCCTGATTTGTCCAAAAATTACTAAGCAAGACTACCTTTAATCCAACAAGTTATTTAATAATCATGTCTTGTGTTTACACATAGACAGCCAGTACCAGATAGACTCTTCAAGACATGCTCACAACAGACAGGAACAAATATGTATAATTTTAGGGTTTATAAATATTGTTGACCGTTAAACCTCACGCACTTTACCTGTGGAAGAATGTTTTTACTGTTAGTGGAACTAAATTTAGCAGAAGCTAATTGGTGTGATAACGGTTTTCGAAGTTAGCAGAACACTAATCTGCTAATAAAAAAGTTTACTTTGCTAATTAGCATTTAGCAGAACCCTGTCCACCACATTTACTGGAATGGTTAGAGTAGAGCTTAGAATCAAATGAAAGTTTATTTATAAAGCACTTTTAAACAACCAAGGTTGACCAAAGTACTGTACAGATTTACATCCTTAAAGAGAAAGGATGGACCATATTTTCCTCTTGGATTTGGATAGTATTGGATAGTATTACCATATATTTCCTATGTGAAGCTAACCAAGGTATCTACTTTAATTCTATAAGTGGCAATGTCAAAATATTTTAGTCTTTAAATATTGTGGAACATTCCACAAAATGTAGTAATGCCATTAATAGCTGCTGACTGCCAAGTTATCTTCATTGAGAATGCACCTGTAACTATCTTTAGAGCCAGTGCCTTTTATGCCCTTCATGCCATGGAAAGAATCCAAGTGACTCAGTCAAGATCTCAGAAAAAATGTGGACCTCCACAAGTCCAGTTCCTCCATAGGCGTAATGTCCAAAATCGGACAGAATCACAAGCATCTCTATAAACAACTGTAGGCAAATATAAATATTTAGGGACCTCTGCATCATTCAGAAAATAGGTACAAATTAATTCCCAGGGAGGAATGAACAACAACAAAGGAACTGATGAAGGAGTGGAGGCATGAGATGCCAAAGAACCTACGTCCACCATCGATAGAATCCTTTACAAACATGGACTGACATAAAAACAGACTGAAGTTTGCAGGTGATCATTAGGACAAAGACCTAGCCTTCTGGAGGAGAGTTACCTGGGGCACATCACAAAGTAGATGATATCATGAGGAATGAGGATTATCGAGAAATCCTGATGCAACACTATACAACATCAGCCAGAAATATGGAACTCGGCCGCAAATTTGTTTTCTATAGGACAAATGATGCTAAGTATACCTCCAAAGTTGTAACCAATTGATTCAAGACAACAAACGTAAAATTATTGCAGTGGGCATCAGAACGCCCTGACCTGCACCACATTGAAAATTCAAAATCAATGAAACTAAACTGAAAAAGCATGTCTGACTGACACACACCAGTTCTGTCAGGAGGAATGGGGAAATTCCACAATGTATTGTGAGAAGATTGTAGAAGAATACCCTAAATGTTTGAGTCAAAGTAAGCAATTAATAGGCAATGCCACCAAATACTAAGAAAGTGTATGTACATTTTTGATCCACTGAAAATTTGATATAGTAAATACAGGCTGAAAAAAATGTGTCTTAGATTTTATTTTGACACTACCCCTTATGGAAATAAAACATCATATTAAGTTTTGGAGTCTTTAGCCTAGCTGTAAGTAAACTTTCGGCATCAACTGTATAATCAAGATAAGACTTCCAAATGATTCATTACACTGGGTAATTCTGGATGCACCAAGGATTTATGGTAGCCACTGAGACATTGGACATTTAGTAGAAGGAAAACGAGAGGGATTACAAAAATTACAAAAAATAAACATGTTAAAGGTTAAAGCACCCAAAAGAGGCTTAGATATTGAACCGAAAATATATGCACTGGAAGATCAAGCTGCAAGAAGAGCTACAGAGGAGGAAGTGAGTTAACTCCGAGCAGCAAATCTACAGAATGTTCAAGATTCTGCAGCTACTAAAACTGAAGAAATGAAAAATTGCAGTCCAGAAGTTGCAGTCCAGAAGAAAAATGGACATTGATGGAAAATGGGATCAAATTTCATGATCATGGGCATAAAGACACCATCATAAAAGTTCCAGAATGTTTGTTACTTTACTTGGCGACACTGATACATATAAAATGTGACGAGCTGATGTGTAACTTGTCAAAAGAACAATGATACTAGGAAGGACAAGGCATCCATGTTGGGAAACCCTGACACCACCAGGATCATTCAGGCATCTTCAGTTCTGTTAAATTCAATTCTATAAATTCAAGGCAGCTAAGAGTGTGTGCTTCTTCAGCAAGTTACATGGAAATTCCGCTCCACCACTTAAATTACTCCTCATGCTGTAGGGTTGTTACCCAACGGCTCGAGACTGAAGGCAACTGTTCTGCGTGTAACGCTCAAGCTACTAGGGAACAAGCCCACTGGCACTTAGCATCTGTTTTTTGACAAGGGTGAACAGACCCTGTTCTTTTTTTTTTTTGATCAAGCAGGATTTAATGACAATGTTTAATAACAAAGGAAAATTCCAAGAATAGACTTTATTTTTTTAACCAGCATTGCAAATAAAATGGGATGATATGCCAGACCCATATGTAAATTAATTCTAATTCTAGACAAAAAAACACTGATTTCTGTTTGACTCAGGTTGAGAAATGTGTGAATTTGTGTTACAAGCAGTAATGAAGATGGTTCCCAACAGGATACCCTCAGAACTTCAGTCAGGAAAGAAATGGGAACAGGAGACGGGGCCCTCTCACATGAAACTATTCAAACACAACAATTTATTAAACATGTTAAATATGGAAATACGAAGAAAATTAAAAAAAAGGAAACTAAAGTAAAATATAATAAAAGATTCATATAATTTTTCATAAAAGATTTCATGGAAATAGCACAGGACCTTGCTGTTTCCAAACACCACCTTATTCCTGTCCTCATGACAACACGAGAACACAGTGGAAAATAAGCATAACATAAAACAAATAAATAAATTTTAAAAAAAAACACACCTGCAGTAAACACAGCGCAGTCCAAGACAACAAACAGAATTAAATAAATAAAACAGGGAGACAATATCAGTGAAAGCACAGTAATGGACTCTGTGCGAACATGGGCCAAACTAAAAGAGCACCGGTTAAAAAAGGGCTACCTGAATTTGGAACTTCAAACTATATTACACACTGCATAATTTATTCATTCATTTGTTTTACCACCCGCTTTATCCCATTGGGTCGCGGGGGGTCTGGAGCTTATCCCGGAAGCAATGGGCACGAGGCAAGGAACACCCCTGGACAGGGGGCCAGCCCATCGCAGGGTACACTCACACACTGTTACCATTCACTCACACATGCACCCCTATGGGCAATTTACCACGACGACACAGGGAGAACATGCAAACTCCACACACATGTAACCCAGGTGGAGACTCGAACCCGGCTCTCAGAGGTGTGAGGCAACAGTGCACCACCATGTCACCCCCGCATAATTTATTAAATCGGACAACTTATTCATTAGTATTAAATTGTCCAGGTGCTGCCTATCTTCCGGCATAATTTTATATTTTTAGCTGATAGCAAAATTCTGAAAATGAGAGCACATTGTTAACGTGTATTAGAAGTCTCCAACTGGCACTGACACCAACAATGACAATACTGAAAAAACACATTTTCATTTTTACACTGAACTCACATCAAGAATCCGAAGGTTTCAGGCTTTAATGAATTTTATAAGCGATATTTCAAGGAATCAACAACTCGGTGTAGTCATTCACTTCACTGGCCAGTAAGCGTCTCCGATCACAGCAGAACTGGAGCAGTGAGTTTAGGGAAATGATGACTTACGACCTTTCACCGAGCCGTCGGTGCAAGCCGGACTGCTTAAATGAGGCATTTAATGAAACAAAAGCAGTCAGTGTAGAAATATTACTGTAGCAAAGGAATTTGTTAAAAGGTAAGACACTCAGAAAGGGATGTGGCTAATAAACTGACTTTATAGGGTCGGAAAGGGGAAGAATGAGAGACTGTGTGTGCAGCTGTGGACGAGTGAGACGACGGGGGAAATGAGAAGGTTTCTATATGGGAAGCGAATCAGATGGCCTACTTCAAGTGACTGCATTTGTCATCGTTCTGAGAACTCAGCTCAGTAATTAGCTCAGCTCAATGCTCCCAAGAGGGAGAACGGGAGGCTGAAAAACTGAGATACAAGAGGGGAGGGAGACAACCGTAACAGTAAAGGACCCTATAATTACACATCAGACTGTATGTCCAGAGCTTGTGTCTTGGGCAAAAAAGCTTCCGTGACTTCCACTTCTTTTATTCTGAGGGACCAAAACACTTGCTTACTATAATAATGAAATAAAGTGCTATACATACCCATGCTAGGCATTTCTACATGAGTATTTACGTGCCCAAAAAGTTGAAGTACTGGAAATTAATTTATGCAGAATGGACAAAAAAGTGGCAAAGCTATACCTGTGCACACATGCACACATGTACACTGGCCTTTAAAGGGCTGTGTGAATATGCCTCTTATCACTCAGGTCCATTCCCCTCAGGGTTAGTTTAGGTTTTGGGGTAACAAGCAGGTTTATAAGGCAAGACAAGGGAGGAGAGGGTTCCACATGCTGCATGTCATGCAGAGGCCAGGATTAGCAGTCAGGCTTAACAGCTGTGGTGGGGGGGGGGGCAAACAGAGGAACACAGCACTTAGAAATAAGAAGAGCTCTCCAACCTCGGTGACATTTTCTCCTCCCCCCTCACCCCACAAAGTGGGCTGCTGGGACGGTTTGCCGCGGGGAAGAGACGGCTCACAAGTCCGTTAGACGCAGCGGCCACATACATCCACATACAGCCTTTTCGGCTCCTACACTAAAGCGAAGCTTGCAGGTCTGCGTCCCGTAACAGCTAGAGGCAGACTCCACACAGACAAAGAGATAGAGCACAGACAAAGAAAGGGAACCTTCACGGCAAAAGACAGGACAGACAGTGACTGAGACACGAACCTTGCATGAAGGACTGCTTAACCTGCACAAAGAGGTCACGAACATGAAATGAGGTCAGTGTCTGAGTGAGGTGACATGGCATGGATGGGATGACATGGGACTGGAATGCAATTTAAAGCTTTTTCTGTCCGTCCTCCCATCTTGGAGTAGAATGGTTTGGTTATGGTCGTCATGTATACATAAAAAATACATCAATCTTTTTTAAAAGTCTGCACTGTCAAACTGATTTTAAAATATATTTTAGACCAGCATTTTATGGACATTAGAAATAATCTTCGCAAGAGTAAAAAACGATAAGTGAAGTACGGGGAGGCTTGAGATGTCGTTCTCCCCCAACTCTCTACCTACCGCAAGGCCCTTGGTGCTTGACAGGAATATGGGCCCTAGCCAGGCACTCGGCGCGCTGCCGCTCACAGTCGTTGCCGTAGGTGTTGCCGTCCTGGCCACACAGTGGCCTATAGGCACCGTCACACAGGATTGGCTCGCAGGAGCAGCGTGAGCCACGCTGCTCCACCAGGCAGACGCTGTTGAACAAGCATTTCTCTGCGCATTCGCCTGCAGGGAGCCAGAAACACAAGAAAACATCACCTCCCTGGCACGACAGGAGTTACTTAATACCACAATAAAAGGGACTCTGAATTAATCAACATTTTGCTGATTACTTAATTAGGTACTTAAGATATCATGCTAAGTTAAAGATGAACTTTCTGTCCCAGAGCAGAGCTACATACCCTGGAATTATTGTGATTAACTGAAAAATTCACATTCACTTTCACTGTTTTGCGACAGCTTCATGTTGAAAGAAATCAGGTTAAGGTGAAGTTAAACCTTCTCACATGTAATATTAAACGAGTAAAAACTCACAACTGTAAATGATTCAGAACTAATAGATGCATTTACTTCTTGAAATCGTGAGGGTGATGTGACTGGGCGATGTTCAGACAAGGTGATTGGTCAAAGTGATTGTAAGTGTGAGTAGCAGGTGTGATTCTCACCCTGTTTCTTGCATGGCCCACGGTGAAGCTCCCTCAGGGTCACACCCCTCTGATAGCTAGTGTGTTGCATCTGACAGGTGTTATTATAAGTCTGCCCATCACTGGCACAGATTGGCTCCCCGCCCAGAGGGCAGGCCTGCGAGGAGGACTGGATGACCATCCGGCGAGTTCCAAGCTCTACCCAGCATGTTGTTTTATTGCTGCAAGGATCTGACAGAGCAAATGAAAGGAGGAGGATGAATGGATGATGAATGGGGAAGGAAGAGGAGTGAGACAAAGCAAAATGAGAAATGTGGAAAGTACTGCCTTTCCACCCTAGGGACTGAAATTGTCTGACACAAAACATGACAGTCATGAAATATTGGTAGAGACGAAAGGAACAAGGGGGTTTTCATTAAACCACACTGAATATCTTAACACATGCATTAATTACTTGAGGATACTGATCATTCCCCTCACTTTTTTTTGCAATATTCGTTATTTAGTGTTTAATCTGTATAATTGTGCATTTTTCCATTATGCATGAGGCTATGAGTGCATCTGCATGTTATATTGGTGCTTTGTGCTCATAATGTACCCAGCCAATAAAGCTGGATAAATAAGACTGAAATTGAGAGATGAAGCGATAAGGGGTTTAGCAGTTGGCAGTCAGCTATGAAAAGATGTCATCAGCAAACAGATGCGTATGGCATTTAAAATTCATCACTGCGGTTTGGAGAATAAATATTATGCACTGGTAGAATCTGTAGGCTAAGTCGGTCCAGCTGAGTGAGAAAGGAACATCAGGAACACTGACTTGGGGCTGGGTGTGTTCAAGCCTTCTAGCAACAACATAAGGCTCATCATGTTGGCAGACAATTGCTTTATCTCCATCAACAAGTTGTCGGGACACAAAAATATAGACAGCATTGGTTTTACATACTACTGTTGTTATCTACAGTGTGTATTAGTAATGCATAAATGATAACCTCAAATGTTTTGCCTTCATCGTTTTCCATTTGGTGGAATGTATTCTCTATGCAAAGCACAAACACAAACTTAATTGATATTCCAAGTGTTCATACCTTCACAAAGCAAAAAATGGGCAACTTAGAGGGGATGGTTTGCAGATTCCTCGGGTGGAATCAATCCTCCTTGTTCTGGACTCACTTGGCGGTGGCTGAAAAGATTTATTTCTGTTCTATTTGTTCTTTTGTCTTTAAGAGACTTTAATCCATCTACATGCAGATGCATAAGTCTCATCGCTACGTATCACCACCAGTCCTTGGGTATATTGTCTTTATTTACCAACCAGCCAGAAGTACAGAAAAGGGACGGAATATAAAAGGAGGAAACGTGGAATGTGGTGGCAGAAGGGCCAGTGGGGGGGGGGGGCGGCAGACTCACCACAGTGGCCGTCATATTGCTTGCGGATATTTCTCTGCAGGTCACAGGCCTGTTTGTGAAGATCACACTCGCTGGGGTAGTCCTGGCCGTCGCTGCCGCATACAACCTGCTGGGGCTGGCCCTCGCAGTTCAAAGGACACATGCACCTGGCCGACTGACCGTCTGATGACTGGACGCAGGTGCTGCCATAGCTGCAAGTCACATCGCCGCAGGGGTCCTTCACAGCTGCCGTGCACACAAGGAAAGATGGGTCTTAGGAGAAATTAACTTCCAGTGACAGTGTATCACACAAGTCAGACAACATTGGTCTTCAGTCGATCATTATTTGAAATGTCTTTAAACTTTGCTTTGAACATTTTCTGCCTGATCAGAAGAACAGTTCCTTAAACAAAACTATCTGGGATTTACATCATTTAAAAGTAATAAATCATGGGCTATAATCACTCATTTTTATCTTTTTCAAGTTGATTATAATAGAACCAAACAGCACACAAACAATGCATGGGTTAGATATACGTAGATTGTCTTATTGTTCACCTGACCAAGCATATCTGCTGGAGCCCTGAACCCTGAACAGGACACAGTTATACACAGTTAGAGTCCATTCTACCTGCCTAGTGAATTCTCAGTTGTTTTTATGGCTGCCATTTATATTCTACCATAAGGGAATACAAGGCACAGAAA
>JAABNX020000076.1:121520-132595 GCA_015163995.2 Mormyrus lacerda
CCCCCCCCCCCCCCCCCCCCCCCCCCCCCCCCCCCCCCCCCCCCCCCACATGTATGGCTCTTTTTTAATTCCCCACAACATTTCAGTTGGATTAACCCTCAGGAATCTGAGGCCTCTCAGCCACTTTCGGGGGAGTCTGACATGCCTTGACATGTTAAAATATTTCACCTATCTAAAGAATATTTATCCCAAACTGTTACCTGTGTTTTTTAATCTGTATATGACAAACGGTTTGGCGAAATTTCTGTCAGATCCCGCTGGTAGGACCGCCGACTGCAGAGGGTTAAATTGACTTGGCTATTCCATAAACCTCAATTTCTTTGTTTTGAGGTTTCTTTGCTGTGTAGGAGTTGTATGTCGTATGTTGGGGACTAAAAGACCCACCTAACTTTACAGTTTTTGACGGATGCCCTCACATCTTCCTTCAATACTCTCTGGTATGATGCTGAATTCATTGTAGACACTATGACCATGAGCCACCCAGGCCCAGAGGACGCAGAACTGCCCCAAACCTACCACACTACCATCACCAAGCTTCACGGCTGAGGTTTGTTTTCTCGGATGCTGTGGTGTCTTAAGAAATCTACCTAAGACTGAACTGTTCATTAGCAAACGCATATCTTCGATGCGATGTCGGTGCTCTTTTTAAAGACCAGAGGCTTCTTCCTTGCTGATTTTGTTGACCAAATTTATGGAATGCCATTCTTATGGTTAACTTGCACATTTTTACATGGACTGTGGGGTGGGCTGCCTGTTGACCCCTTGATGACACCCTGAGGTTCTTTGACATTTCCTGATGCATTTTCCACTCCGGTCTTGGGCTGTGTTTGGTGGGATGGTCTAACCTGATCTACTTTTGGTGGTGAAGTTGGTGAGCTGGTCAGTAGGTTTAACTCTCGCCAATGACCTACAGAACACTGCAGCTGGTATCAACTGAACCGGATTTGCGGATGACCTGGACTTCACCTACATTCCTCACAATCTTCTACAGGTGTAACTGTGGAAATCCTCCTCATGGGCTACATAATATGCTGGTAAGGCAACTGCATAGCACAGCACTGCAAAACACTACAGAGAGCAGTAAAACCAGCACAGAGCATCACCTGCACTCCGCTCTCAGTAGGAAAGGATATCTATACCACACGCTGCTTCTGAAAAGTAGGGCATATCCGCAAAGACCACAGTAATCTAGCACAGGTACTTTTCGCCTTCCTCCGCCCTGTCAAGCAATTCCAAACCATAAACACTCAGGCATTAAGATTCCAGAACAATTTCTATTCAAATTTCTTTAGACAAACTAACTGGCACTCGTTTATACTGCTTAAATATGCCGCAAATGTGTCTGTCACTATGATTTCTACTACTACATCCACTACTTCTGCAGGGCAAGACAGGTCTTCTGGTATTCTGGGCATTTTCCTGGTGGGGCAATGGGTATGTGGGCCAGAAAAGGTTTTGAGGGGTTCCCCCCATGCCCAGAAAAAAACTATTGCAAGCTTTTGGGAAATCCCCAAATATAGGGCCAATAATTTAATCCAAGGCTAACCCTGTACTGCTGTAGTCACTCAGTACTTTAGATTACAACCAGCTTTCCTCAAAGACAAACTGGGATTGAATTAAAGGCCGGGTCTCAGATAATAGTCGTGGGTGTGGCAAACATGAAGGCTGGGTTCCAAATACAGGGAGGAGAAAAAAGCAAAGGGTGGAAAAACCCCGGGGTACTTTCTTATTTATAAAGACTTTGTGAACAAAGTTGACAAGAAACGTTCACATGCACATTTATAAGAAGATCGTGAGATTCATAAAGAAGAAACATAAAGAAAACGTACCCTGAAAAAGTTTATTTTCATCATTTTTGAAGGGTCCAAGGCAGTCGAACAAATATTTTGGAGGAGACAGAGAAAAAGTGACATGGAAGGTTCCGATATAAATGTACATCCCAGCTGCATTTAGTCATAGTGCTTGGTGAAATGCGCATTAATACAAACATTTTTATTATTTCTGATAGAAAACAAACATTTGTTTTATTATTTTAAATGAAAGACTTTATATGCTTCATTTATCAAGGCAAGCTGCAATGCTATTTATATTCTTCAGTTCAAATGTTGCTAAATATTTCATTGAGCAGTAAAAAAGGAATGTCTATTAATGATAATATTTGTAATAACTCATGACATGTTTTGTTTTTATGCTTTTACACCAGGACATATTTTACGGTAAACTCCAGCATGCAGTACTCATCACACTACATGTTAAGTTGACTGTATGCATGCATGTTAACTGACTGTATGCATGATTTACATGATTTACATGGCATTGAGTACAGCTTTAAAAATTTTGATTGCCTTATAATACTGTAATCTATTGTTATACAGTTTAAGAGAATATTTCAAATAAATGTACCTAGTATGTTTTACAGGGTTCAAACTGACACAATGGTGGTGTTTGAGTCAGTCATTCATACTGTATATGCAAACATGCTTTATTTGCCATTTGCACAAGTACAGGTACATTGGAATGCTTCTCTTTGCTGACCCCATCTTGCTCTCTATAGCTTGGGGGTGACAGTGCAGGATCAGCTGACATGTAGCACCCCTGGAGCTGGGGGTTAAGGCCCTTGATCAAGGGCACATGGACATGTGACTGTCCTGCTGAGGCTGGGCTTGAACCGACATTCTGATCGCAGCCACAGAGCCTTAGTCGGCCGAACCACTCACCACCACCCGCCAGATGAGATAGAATTTATATTAACACTGTACAGCCCGCCTCTAATAAAGGCCTGTTATTTCTGCAGAATAGGTAAATAAAGGCCCAAGCTACTATTTGAGGAAATATGGTACATCTTGCATAGATTCCCATTGTCGCCTCCCACCTTCAGGTTTGGAAGTTCAAATCCTACTCCCACTCTGCGAGTGTTTCTCAATATGCATACTGGACCATACTTCTGTTCTCATCTTTCAGTGCCGATGATCAATTCCAGTGCAAGGAAGAGAAACAAAGAGGACTGCAAAAATCCCCAGTTGTTTTTGCCCCATTGCACCCCAAGTTTTTGGGAGGCAAGTTAACAAGACCTTTTTTGCAAAGACCACAAATATGGTCTTTACGTTCCTGGTATTAAGAAACACTAAATGTGCAGGTTTCCAAATACAAAGACATACAACCACAAAAACTGGAATCTCCAAATCGGCATCATTTATGAGTGTATGTAGGCTTTGAAATACACTAGAGACTCTGCGTAACCCTGCACTGTTGGAACTACTTCCGTGCAGGTGGTTAGAAGATGGTTGATGGTTGAAAGTTGTAAATAAATGGTCAAGTAGTGGGGGCTTTGTATAAGTGTTTAATTTAGTAAAGACCAATGTAATAAACTGTTGCATATTTAAAAAGACTCTGAGTGCCACACAACACTGATAAGATTATTATTATTATTATTTTTACGCTAAATAAATTTCTGAGGAAATTGGCTACCCCATTCAGAGCACCGGCTGACAATATCAGCCTCCATTTTCATTTCCTATCCTCTACTCCTCTAAAGGAACATTTACCACACATCTATCATCCCTTGATTTTGTGTAAATGATTTTCATTTAATTCCACCTTTTTTATTTTGAAAATAATATGTGCCGAGCTTTATCACATCCTTTTGTTGTCTTTTGAACACTTTTACTGAGTCTTAACCTGGTATTTGAGTGGCTTTTGCATCTCTTAGGAGACACTGTGGTTTTCTTTTTATAGTATTCTAGACACAATATGCATTACAAACCAACAATATTCAGGTGATTAGTTAGATTCTGAACAACAATTTGACCTTAATAGATAACAGCAGGTTTTTCTGTGATACTGACATGATTCTTCATTTAACTCTTTACTTCATTACTGGAATGCACTCTTCATGGGTCATTGGCAGTACTCCTTTGCATGGAAGCAATTGATGTCATTTCCAGGGTGTGTTTTGTGCGAAAGACTTATCTGTGGTCACCCTTCATAGAGAGAATAATGGCAATCTATAGTTCCTCCACATTAAAATGTTCCCAGTGCAATGTCCCTGTAGAGCAGAGCCGCACTACTAATTACAGTGGGAGTGCACTCTGGGGACTCAAAATGGCTTTGAATATGTCACGGGGAAAGACTAATACTGATATATCAGAATATGTGTTGCATATGTGAATGTGTGTTGAATATGTGGTGCTTCTAGAATGGTATTTGATGTGTTATATTCATATGGCAGCTACAGATCTGGGACCAGGTGATGAGGTGATAACATCACTGCTAAAACAAACAAATGTAACCAGGATCACATGACAAATGAAACGAGGGTCATATGACAAATGAAACGAGGGTCACATGACAAATGAAACGAGGGTCACATGACAAATGTAACCCGGATCACATGACAAATGAAACGAGGGTCACATGACAATTGTAACCTTGGTCACATGCTAAATGTAACCTGGATCACATGACAAATGTAACCAGGATCACATGACAAATGAAACGAGGGTCACATGCTAAATGTAACCAGAGCTACACGCCAAACGTAACCAGGGTCACATGTCAAATGTAACTAGGATCACATAGCAAATGTAACGAGGACCACATGGGAAATGTAACCAGGGTCACATGGTAAATGTAACAAAGACCACAAGAGAAATGTAACCAGGGTCACATGGCAAATGTAACAAAGACCACAAGGGAAATGTAACCAGGGTCACATGGCAAATGTAACAAAGACCACAAGGGAAATGTAACCAGGGTCACATGGCAAATGTAACCATTCTGTTAAACACTTAAATACCTCAAAATAAAAGGCACTTTAGGTTCCATTAAACAGGGATGCTTAACTGAGGTAATTCTTTTCAAAATTAAGGTTTTGAAAATGAGAGGAAAGGAGCAGTGGGGGAGGGAGCGGCCCAGACACACGTTCTCTTGGGGGATGAGAAGTAACAGCACAGATGTCATCCTTATGAAGAATAAGGATGGAGCGTACAGAAAGGCTATAAAAACACAGTGGAGGATAAAACTGCACCAGACTGCACCAACCCCCCATCCAGGCACCACGCATACAGCCTTCTGTTAGATACACGTCAGAGTTTGCTCTGGTCTCCCTTTGCCTGGGAGACACAAAGCAAGAACCTAGGGTTAGGGCTTGGCTGATAAGTAACAAAAGACCGGTACCCCCCTACATCATCTTGCTGTGCCAAAACTTAAGGCCTCACTCAATGTTCCCAGTGTATCAGGACACACTGCTTTATTAATTTTTGCTGACTTATCATATCAGCTACAGAAAAACAGGCAAAATAAATAGCACTGGGAGAATGTCTGAGAAGCCTAAGTTCAGAGAAATGCAGATTATGAGATAAATGGGCATCTAAACTGCGTAACTCACCAGTAGACCTACCAACACTATTATAACAACAATCACGATGGGATGTATAATAAACACAAGCAAGAAGTTTGGGCCCACCCTCGGACTAAAAAAAATTAAATAAAATAAAAGTTTGCCAAAAAATATTAAAATATTAGAAATATGTTAAAAATTTGTGACTGGTGTTTAGTATGTTACAAGCTTGTAGTAACAGAAAGCCTGAAACTTTCTGTTTTGAAAAAGACATATCAGGATTTTTCATAAATATTTGTTATTTTTATGCTTTTAGAAAGGCACCACTAACAATTGAACAGAGCGTTCAAATGAAATTCTGAGTGAAGTAGGTTTCTTCGCCATATAGCCAGAAACTTAAATTCTTAAACATTGCAGTGACCTACTGTTTACAGAGAAAAAGGCTGACAGGAAGCCACTGTGACCGGAATCATTCTGAGGCAAGGAAAGTGACATCAAACGCTGAAGATCAACACTTAGTTGTGATGTGCAAAAGAAATCAGAAAATGTTATGCAGAGGTCTGTGATTAATGTGGACGGAGGGAAACCGGAATCTCTTAATACGGCGAAGCAAAGACTGAGAGCAGCTGGACTGCATGGTCGAGCTGCTGCCAGAAAGCCTTTGTGGTGCTAACAAGCAAAGGAGGCTACAGCAGGCTAAACAACACAAATGCTGGTATATTCAGGACTGGGAGCAGGTCTGGAATGAGTTGGACTGATAAGTTTGAAGTGAGCGTCTAGCAAATGAGACAGAACTGTTTGCATACTTGAAAAGGTTTGGGATGGTTTGAATACAAGTATTTTCCAAACATTGATGGAAAGGATGCTGTGATAAAGACAAGGGGTGGTTATTTTGATGATGGTTATTTTCATTAAATTGCACTTACGATGCATTGTCACATTACACTTCAACACCAGCCAGTTACATTTGTTTTAAAAATGTAAAAATTTTCTAAAATGTCCTTGTAATAAAAGTTTGAAAAAGCAGTGCATCGTTAATTTTATTATTTTTTTTAATTGGAGGGTGGGCCCAAACTTCTGGCCTGTAGTGTATAAACTGGTTTAATATTGGGGGATGAGAAGTAACAGTAAAGATGTCATCCCTGCAAAGAATAAGAATGGAGCGTTCTATGTCACCCCCCACAACAAAATTTTAAAACTCTGAGAGGGTCTCATTCATGGAATACACAGAAGCACAGTACAGGCAGTTTGTAACCTACATCAGAAGACCCATTGCAAATTTGTATAAAAGTATAGCGGTCCAAAAGACTCATTTGAAATAAATTACTGTGAAATTGTACACAAATTTACACTATGCATCAAATATCTGTCTGCTAATTTAAAGAACACTGCAAAACAATTTCCCATGATCATAGTGCAATTATAAATAATGAGGAAGCAGACCATGAAGATTACAAATATATGGGTGCAAACAGAAACCAGCCTTAAGGCAGTTGGTACAGAGAGCTTACTATCAGAAATGGCCATTCGATTTTGATAGTAGACAAAATTGTGCTTGGTATTTGTGATGACAGCAAAATTTAGTATAAATGTTTTCTGACTATTTCACAAAAGTCTGGTAAGTTCCTGAAACTAAAATGGCACAGAACAAATTTCTATTGCACCTGCGTCTTTTCTGTCCTGTTACACAAACTAAACAAAACATAAATAAGCATGCAACCAAATACGAGCACAGATTGATGAACATGGTAGAAACAATACTCTGAAAGGCAGTATTACATAAATATCAATACTGACACTGTACAATAACTTAAAGCCTTGTTTTACCATAACAGAAACCAATAAATTACAAACAAGAATTGATAAACTTGCCAGTTACAGTACACCAGCACAAAGTCCCAACATACAGATTCACAGATATACAAAATACTCATACAAATACAGAGGGCTGACTGTATTGATATGCATTCCAGCACAGCAGAAATGCAATATTTCATAAGTTTTGATAAGCTGCCTCATTCTAGAAACACTTTGCCAGAGGGAGAGCTATCCTATGACATCAAAGCACCATTTAAAGATTCTTTTTACTTCATTGAACAGTTTTTACTTTTTTCCTTACCATACCCATGTACAGAGTACAGACACATGATTAATAGAGCAGACAAGAGACAAGCTCACATCACTACTCTTTTGAGTCACTGTCAAATCCTTCTGGGTGGTGATGTGGACAAGTGGGCCATTTACAGTTGTTAGTTTTTAAATGCATGTGTGAAATCTATATGTTGTGTTCCTTCAGGTTTTGCCACATTATTTCAAAAATATATCAAGATTCAGTGAAATATGACAAATATTAGGTTGTAGATTCCAGAAGGTGTTGCGGTAATTCAAAATCAAATAAAAAATTAAAATAAAATCAAATAAAAATGTAAATTTAAAAATATACATTATTTCAGAGCTTCAAGTAACTGAGCATGACTTTTAATGAGCATGACTGTTAACAAGCAATTTTTTAAAATGTGAAAATGTGTTGACTTTCTTAATGGTCATGATGTTTTCAGACTGTTACGGTAATGAGATTTTTAAAAACTTAAATCCTCTGTAAGGTTTTTTAAATTTGCCCTTACAAACACTTCAGACCTCGTTATTAATGCTGATGTCTTTTTAAATACTTCATGTTGGAAATCTTCTAAACCTAGATTTCATGAGAAACACCCAATTTCCAAGTGAAATAATTTTGCACCCAAAATTATATGTGTAATGATCAT
Source organism: Mormyrus lacerda (assembly GCA_015163995.2). Classification (NCBI taxonomy): domain Eukaryota; kingdom Metazoa; phylum Chordata; class Actinopteri; order Osteoglossiformes; family Mormyridae; genus Mormyrus; species Mormyrus lacerda. The sequence continues at coordinate 129,624 of JAABNX020000076.1, forward strand.
CACATACACATGCAAAATAGTTCTTCAAATAAAAAGAATGATTCACATATTCCATGAATTGCAGTAATACGGCACTGTTTTTCATTCCAACAGTACATGATTTTACCAGTTTTGTTGTTCTGTACTGCCATTTTGATGTTTTTGTGTGATACAGTTCTGTGTGACTTTTTGTCTTGAGGCCATTTCAGTAAAGATGTTCTTGTGAGGGCTTTTCTTTTGCAAATGAACTTTATATACTATAATGTACATCTTGCAATTTTGAGACTGGTGTCTTTGACATCAGTGAAAATCATTTTTCTGATGAAAAATGATCATTCAAAGACAGTGAGAAAGTGGGAAATGACTGTCACTCTGAATGCTGGAGCTGAAGAGCAATACTTACACTGACATTTTTTATTTCTGAGCCTTTTTATTCACATGCTTTAAAAGACAGTGGAGGTGCTATTCATTCTGGAGGCACTGACTGATTGATAGAATCATTTGCTTTTGACACACGAGTAAATTGTTCTGTGTAAGTTATGGCCTTTTTTCAGCTTAACCATACCATTGTTTCCCATGAATGTCACCCACGACTGACATGAAGGAGTACATGAGAATGTGTGGACTCACCACAGGGTCCCTTGCGCACCACCTTAATGCGTCTCTGCATGCTGCACTGGGCCTTCTCCAGCTCACACTCATTAGAGTACGTGGACGAGTCCGAGCCGCACACAGGTGCTACCACTTGGGGGCACGGCATCTTCTTACATACGCACTGGGCCCTGGAGGGGTCAGCTGGGTCACGTTCACACGCCGCACCAAAGCCACAGAGCATCCCCCTGCAACCTGAAGGAAGACACATAGAAGGTACTGTATGAGTGTGCAGACACACAGCCTTAAAAACTGACATTATGGACACATACTACAGAGTGAGATAAAATTAATAACAATAAAGTCAAAATATGAACCAAACCATGGCTCAAGAATCAAGGGATGAGCTGAGCCACGGATCTGGGGAACTGTTGCACCCATAACGGATATAAATGAGTGTTTAATGTTGTTGGAAATGGATTAGTTTTGAAATTTCTTCTTTAAGTATTTTACGTAGATGTGTGTGACTGTCTAACACCCCAGCCTTGCACCCTATGTTTCCCAGGGTAGCCTATAGCCACACCCCCACCAAACCCTGACTACATTTTAGAATAAACCATAAAATGATGTACGGAATTAATTTTTTTGTGGGGACAGGTGGCTTTGTGGGTTGCAACTCAGAAGGCTGCAAGTTGAAATCCCTGGACCAGAAGAGTGATCCCACCATTGGGCCCTTGAGGAAGGCGCTTAACCTCAATTGCTCCAGGGACTGGCTGACCCTGCTATCTCCTCTATGCCAGTTAAAAACGAGGAGGCCTCCTGTGACACTTCTCCAGCTGTCCTGAAGGAGGTCCCATACCATCTGAGCACTCATTGGCCGCTTTTGCTTCACTCTCTGGTCAAACGCCTCCAAAACCATCTCTACTGTGTTTGGGTCAGGTGACCAGGTCATGTGATGTAACACTATCGCTTTCCTTTATAGATGGCCTGAAATGCCCGCATTTTTTGACTGGTACTGAACGTGACTAGATGGATGGGAGTTAAGAGAATCCACATGACTGTTACCCAATATGCCGCCATCTCAGCTGAGATTGTGTGATGCTAAAATCAAAGCCCCGACACTTTATTTGTCTGTAAAATATGAGATACTTCGTTTACATTGCAGATGTGAAAATATTTCTGCATCAGGGAAAAGTACACAAATTCAGACTGAAATGTGGGCAAATGACATTGATAAACATAGATTATAGCACATTACAGAGAACTAAATTTTTATATCTGAATCAGCACAAGTTTCTGATTATGAACTTGTGCTGATTTATGTCTGCTGTTATCGACACTTACCACTGCATTTGTGTATGTTGATTTGTGAACAGCTGCGCAAAGAAAACTGTTTGCCAAACTGATGTGAATGGAACTTCTCAGAATAGAGTAGATACTTCAGACACTGCAATTATTATTATCAACAATATATCACTAAACAAGTGATGGTGATGTAGAAAAGAATTCACAGATTTGTACAGAGAGACCAGCAACAAGCTTTTTAATCTGCCTTAACAATGCGATGTATATGATTAAAGTGAAGTAATCCCACGGGATAGCTTAACTGGAATAACTGGAACCTCTAATGTGAACAACCATGAGACACCAGTTACAAAATTTGAACCGACAGAATTGTAAATAGAATATTAACAGCTTGGTATGTTGTGATAAAATGCTATATTTCATGACCACCCTCAAATAAAGTTGATAAGTAAAATACATTTAAGAAAATTCTCTCACAATGTGTAACTTTAGCTATTTTGGCTCATCAGTGTACACACACAATATAATATATAACAGAATAAGAAAAGAAATATATAACATAGAAATAAGAATCAGAGAAGCTCTGCATAGAAATATACTGCATAGAAGCACTAACCCCAATTATTCAAAGAAAATTTCTGTATGGAAGGGAGCCAAAAATCTTCAATAAAACGTGCCACATAACTCACACCTAAAATACATTTGAGGGGAAAGCAGACTTAAATGCGGAGCAGGCCTACATTGCCTGGGTGCCTGATATTAATAATGGAGATGTAGTAACAGGCCCGATTCTGTCACTGTCATCGCCAGCACAAAGCAAAGCAGGCAAGCTATGAAAAGATTACAACTTCCTGAAATATACATGAATAAATCAACAGTGCCTGTCAGCAGTACCACACAAGATTAAATTATTCAAGCCTCTGTTTTGGCGAGTGCTCGCTATCTCTTCCCGATTCCCTCTTGTGACATTTCCTTTGTCATTCTGCACATCCTTACCCTGTATCCACTTCATGTTGAACATGTAGTTCACTCTCCATTTGTTGCCGTGTTACCATTTACTATTGACGCCCCCCCCCCCCCCCCGACAACAGTTTTCA
>JAABNX020000076.1:132695-163843 GCA_015163995.2 Mormyrus lacerda
GTAGTTAAATCTCCATTTGTTGCCGTTTTACCATTTACTTTTGACGCCCCCCCCCCCCCGACAACAGTTTTCACGACATCGTTCTTCTTCTGAGCACCACTTCAGTCTGAGAGAGATGGCAGGATGAGACTGAGTCCAGTGACTACCAATTCTCAAAAATGTAAGATGCAGCAGTGATGCTGCCAACATAAACTGCCATAGACAAAGAAAGTTTATAGCAGGAGAGTCTGTGGTTTTTCCTAAATGACAGCCTAAGTGTTTGCTATAGACCCATGGAATACCAATGGCATTAGTCTTACACATAAACTTGTAACATTTTCAGTTTATTTTCTTCTTGCGCATTCTCTCAGAATCACTAAGGTTTATTCTAAAAACAAGTGTAAAACAACAGAAATTAAAATGCATGACTGCCTCTATTTTTTGTGGAAAAAAGAAGGTTTGAATGACATTAATTAGTACATACACGATTAAGGCCAAAAGAAAGTCAAACTCAAACTCAGCTTATACATTATGGAGTATGGTACCTGTACTTCTGTTCTTTGCTTAAATTCCAGTTATTTTAAAAGGTTACCTATTGCTTTGATGCCAAACACTGACATAGGCTCAGGATGGATCTTTCCTCATCTAGCAAGCTCTAGTCACTCTCACACAACAAATGACTCAGTCTTATACCTAGAGCAGGGGTCCCCACCTATTTTTCCCAGAGGTCCAATGCCATTGGGATTGAGGTTGGGGTGGTGGGCCTTCTTGCCAATTTGCATGCTAGGTTCAGTTATTTTTATAAGGAAAGTCAGTATTTGTAATACACAAAACCCTCCCATACTGGTGTACACAAGCAGCCAGCTATAAAGCTCATTAAAAACTTTTCAGTTCATTAGCCGCCTCTGTCATTACAGGTTGTTTCTTCTCTTTAAAAAAAAAATTTCAATGTGGCAAGTTACTGTAGGATTTCCTGCAGTCATGACAGACACAATAAAATTTATCGTAGTGTAAGGCATACATACATCTCAGACAGATATACACACACTTGCATCAGCTGTAGCTTGCCATCTCCCACAGTCCTTTGCAGACTTAATTACTTCCAACAAAGAGAAAGCAAACATCCATGCTTTGTAGAAGCTGCTGGGATTTTGCAAGATGCCCAGGGTCCCATCTGAAATAATAACAGAACTGGAAGGGTATTCAGCTGCTTTTCTTTCTGGTACAAGTGACAAAAATAGATGCACAATATGAGCCTAATTTGATGAAACTCTTGTTTATTTGTAAGCGGACTGTCCAAATTTCAAATGTACTAATTGAAAATTCACTGATAATGCTGTTAGAAACATACCAGTGGTACAAAACTCTACCAAATAGTTTAAAGCATGCATATCACGGAAATGTAAAACAACACACAAAGTACTGATTATTCATGTTCTATATTTCAGATTATAAATACATATTTCTCAGAGTAAAGCATTCATAATAACTGAACTATTTACATTTTAAGACATGCCTTATGCAATCATCACTGCCTGTGATTTATCATTGAAATGATGGCTAAAGTCAGTGATTTAATTTTTGATATGACAAAAACTAAGAAAGAAATGCTGTGTAGTGATTTGTTTTTTTTACTGATTATTATTATTATTATTATTATTATTATTATATTTCATTTTGGAGCCCAGGTCTCTTTACCACTGAGGAGACCAATGTCACTTTGGATATGTCAGCAATGAAGGTGAATAGAGTTGGGTGAACACCAGTGGTGAGCACAGCTAACCGAAAAGTTCACTTTGCTAACCACTAATCCACTAACTCGAAAGTTTAATTCATTATTGGTAAACCGATAAACCACAAAACAATTTAGCAGAAGCTAATGATATCCGCTAACCATTAAGTTTTATTATATAAATTTATCTTTGGCTTAATTTTTGGCTATGAAACCCTTAAAAATATACCTTGAGAGCTAAAATTTTAACATGTTTAACACTGAAGTGCTATCTGTCGGACTGCAGTGATTACCAGGGGATATTTAGAACTTACACAATTGGATATCGTGGGATTCTACTGAGTCTCCAGAATAAGTATGCATTGAAATTTTCTTTCTATGATACCCCCTTTGCGAGGTATAAGAATTTTTGTTGGAGAAGCCCTATTTCACAACTGGCCCATCTGGTACCTTAAGTTATGCAGCTAAGCAAGAAATCCAGCTTTGTGATACAGGCCCCTGCTGTCCAGTTAATTCTGGGTACCACAGTTTAAATGGAATTTATCTTCTTTTACTTACATTTAGCCCAGACCACGTCAAATCCAACAAGTTATCAACTAATCACGTCGTGTGTTTACAAATAGTCAGTCAGACACACTGTTGAAGACACGCTCATGACAGTTACTTTAGTTCTGCCGGAGGTTAGGTTAGGTGTAGGGTAATAACTCTTCTCTATCTTCTCTTTTCCGAGCTGTTCCGGAGCCGCGCCTACACCACTTGAACCATCAAGTGGACTGCCTAGAGAAAACTACACTAAGCCAACTGGAATGTATAAAACTACATGGACTTAAATTACTGTGATTGTAAATACAATTTCATGCTACCCAGTCGCCCAGTGGAGGATGGGGTCCCCTTCCGAGTCTAGGTTCCTCTCAAGGTTTCTTCCTGCCAGAGGGAGTTTTTCCTTGCCACTGTCGCCACAAGCTTGCTTGGTGGGGTTCTGGCCAGGTTAATGTTAACGCAATGACAATGACGTTGTTAAAAGCGCTATATAAATAAAATTGAATTGAATTGAACAGTAACAAATATGAATAATTTTAGTGTTTACAAACGTTTTTGACTGTTACATTTCATTAACTTTACCTGCAAATTTACAGTGGGCAGAACTAATGTTAGAGGAAGCTAATTGGTCTGCTAATGGCTTTCAAAGTTAGCGGAAATTTTAATCTGCTAACAAAAATGACGCTTTGATAATTAACGATTAGCAGATTAGCGAAATTCTGCCCACCACTGGTCAATACAATATTTGAACTTAAAAACTCAGGCAAAAAAAAATACTCAGCTGTATAATTTCATAAACTAAGGGGCTCAAGAATGAATTGTGAAAAGTTATAAGCTGCCTCACTGATGACATGTCCTATTCCAGATGGTAAAATAGGAGAATTATGCCCATAATCAGGGCTACTGTCATCCACTATATCCAGAACACTGAAGTCAGGTTGTTTTTGGCCACAGGAGGTCACATTAACCCCAATTAGTTTCTTTTTTCCTCCTTCCAAAAAAAAAGGAACTTACACCCCTCCCTCAACCACAAACCTCTTCACTGCTGGCAACAGATGGAGTGATGTAAGCTCGGCAATCAAACTTGAACCCCTGCCCCCAGAATGGGGAAGCAACACCAACTGGGGGACCTTCCCAGCCAATTCTCACTCTTCGAGACCCATCTGGTGACAATTTGCAGTGCTGTTTCATTATCTGCCTTAGGTACCCAGGAGAAATGTCCTAATTTGTGCAGTCATTCACTCATATAAATCGTAAGTACACTAAGCTTCAATGCTAAAGTTCAGCAAAAATATCACAAAAAAAAAAATAAAAAAACATTTTACCATCTCCAGTCCATACCTAAAGCCTTGAATGAAACTCAAGGGACATTTACAGTAAGGCTGGAAAGATAAAATGAATTGCCTCAAGAAGTAGGATATACCTAAGAGCCTGTTAGCTCTTTCTCAGTTCCTGTCACACGTCTCTGATTCTCACTGCAGGAATCCTCACACCTTCAATGTGACTCAAGCTTCTTGACTGGTTTTGTGAATGTAGAGCTCTTGATTTCTATAAGACAATGAGATATCTTTGGGTGTTATAGACAGGGGGCATGTTTTACATTTCTGCTCAGATTAAAACTGCCAAATAAAAATCGAGGGACATCTACTGGGGACATTTCCAACCGTACACAATTTTACTCTCTTTGCATGCAGTTGTTTGTCTTCATTGAATGAGTTTTATAAGACCAAACACACTATAACTAGTTAATGTGCCTAAGAAAGCCAGATTTTTGCACAGTACTTTTCATTAAGAGGCTTTTAAGAGGCTCATCATCATAACAGACGTACTGGCAAAGGGGACATGATGACATTTCTGACACTATGCAGCACATTTTATAATAAGATACTTTATTGTGCTACATTTTAATCATGTTCATTGACATGAATGACAATTACATACTCTGAGGTATATTACTCTATTCCGTGAAAAATGTTCTGGGACAAATTTTTATAAAGAATGTGACGACTGGCAATGACACAAGGGGAGAACAACGCTGATGAAAAAAGCTGGCAAAAAACAGAATGGTGGTTGCTATGGCAATGGGGTCAGGTCTTTCCTGGCCACCTCCTAAGCCTCATCTGTACACTGTGACCAGTCAAGGGACAGGATGAATGGACCTAATCCAAACTGCACCTTTATTTCTTCATCAAAATTAGCTGTAAGTAGCTAAAAAAAACAAAACAAAGTCACTTGTCACTTTCAAGGTGCACCTATTACAGCTGTGTCAGAAATATGCATCCAAGCATGGCCGTAAAACTGTCATTTCCAGCTGGTTATTTACTGTGAGATAGAGTAAAATGACAGAGTAGAGTCTACATTTTTGTAGAAAGCTCTCAAACATTTTAGTGAAGTTTGCTGTTTACTTTTAAACTGGTCTCTAATGTCTTTGTTCTCAAAATATTTCAGCTGCCAGTTATTCATAAAATTCATAAAATCAATCACTCAATCCATTCATCCATCCGTCCATATACTTATCACAGTCAGGGAGATGGGTAGCAAATTTATTTTCTAAAACTTCCTGGGCTGTAGTCCTGGTTTGGCAACACCTCTTCCAAGTCATTTTTTTTTAACAAATTTTATATTGAAATAAAAGATGCCAGTAAAAATGAGCATGGTGTTAAAATGTATTAATAATATGCACAAATATAATTTATTTATTAATATATGCTATTGAAGGACATCGGTAATTAGTGCCGGTGCCGAAAAAAGGATCAAGAATAAATAAATATAAGCAACCTAGATCAGCAATAACACAAAGAAGAAAAAATTGAAAACTGTCATTTTGGAATGTACCTGAATACCAGAACATCACAGGCCTTAATTCACCACCCCCCTTGCCCATTTAATCAAAATCTGTGCATCCACTAGAATGAACAGCTGGGAAGCGTATAGTTAAAACAGAGAAACAGATTTCTTGATTACAGGGGAAAAATACTTTGAAAAACCTTGTCAACTGTTGAGAAAACAAGCTGTGATGATGCCTCAAAATATCTTGCTAATAGGCAGCTAAGACTAGACAAGAAGGTTCTTAGGGAATTAGCAAGCAGGTTCTGAGGGAGCTCATTAGACCTTGAAAGTTTGAAAAAGATCTTAGGAACTTATAAAGAAAAGATCACTTATCAGGCAGAATCCAGGGGATATAAAACAGAATGTTTTGGACTGACTAAAGAAAATCTTAGGTTAGAGTTTATGTCCTTTTGGTCCACAGGTGCTGCTTCTCTACTCAGTATAGTCTTCTTTGACTTTTCATTTGAGTTATGCCAATCCCCCTCACTCCCACATTTCAATCAGGAGGCCAAAGTAATAACAGCCTATGGGATCCAGGATATTTATGACCAATCGATCTAGATGTTCTGGAAAGATTTTTTCACGAACAAAGCAGAAAATGAGTGATCACAAATTATGCAAGGTCAGGCAAGCAAAATAGGTCTATAAAAGAAGGATAATTGGTGCAGTAGTGCAGTGTGCAGTAGACAGCGCTGTCACGTCCCACAACCAGGGCGGGGTGTTTAAATCTGCTCTGTGTCAGTAAGGTTTGCGAGTTCTTTTCATGTGGTATGGGTTACCATTATTATTTTCCACGTATTCCAGTTTTTTTCTGGAGATCATAGACAAGCAGCTAGGCTAACTGGTGTCTCCAAACAACCATTGTTATGTGACTGTGTGACCTACAATAGACTGCCATTCCATCCAGGGTTCCCTTGTGTCATGCCTCTCCTATGTCAGGCTCCAAGATGGCCCATGGCCCAATGCTTTGAAGATGGATGGATAGATGGATGGACGGAAGACAGCACTTGGCCGTGAGACCTATTATGAAGCAAGGTACAAATAATGCTTTTTAATACTAATATTAAAGTTGAACCACCAGGACAGGATTTACAAATTTACTGACTTTACAAATAAAGTACTTAAAATATATTATTTGAGTAATTTACCTGTGTAATTATGAAACGCTGTAGCAAACAAGCCAGGACACTATGTTGCTACTCCCTTGTGGATAGAATGTCCAGCCTCTGCCATTTATTATTTACATACACATCAATGTGATCAGAGTTACTGTCTATGGGCAGCTCCCTCCAGATATGTCCTTGAATAATTCACCAGAAGAAACAGTTGATTGCTTCTAAATTTAAAAAATAAATACTGACAAATTATTTATTTATTATTATTTTTTTTTTTTTTGCTTTGTTGACAAATCTAATGACTAACTTGTTGCATAACCTAAGATTAAAGTGATATCTCCTTTAAAAAAAAAAATCTAACACTTGAATGAAACGTAAACATTATGCACTGCTTTAACACAAATAATGTAGTTGTACACTCTTACTTAATGTACAGTAAAATCCTGTTATAACAGACTTCAAGGGACCTGGCAAAACAGTCCGTTATATCCAGAGTTGCTGTTTGCCCAGGACACAACTACAGGACACCATTTACTCATGCCACACCCCAGCAGACACACTTGTGCTATAGATTATTATATTGTGTTATTGTATGTAGTAATCCAACTTTACCTGACCAGATACGTGACTATTAATAATCCCGACTACGCATCTGCGCTGGATATCACCTGCATGCCAGGCGCCTTGTAGGCGGAGCCTGCATGTCCGTTATAGCCGAACAAAACTGCAGTAAAAAGCAGCCCTGGGGACCAAATTGTTTGTCTGTTATAAGCAAAATTTGATTCTATGTGTCAGCTATATCCGATGCTTTTTCTGCATGTTCTTAAAGCAGCACGGCCGGGACCAGAGAACCTCGTCCGTTATAGACGATATTCTGTTATAAGCGAGTTCACTATAATGGGATTTTACTGTATTGATTACACAGAAACTAAGTGTTAGTTACTTACTGATCCCCTGTTCGTTCATGATTACTGTAATCAGTCATAACGATTCGTGTATTTCAGGTAGTTACTACATTTGTTCATAATTTAGACTTAACTTAGTTACTTGTGCCCCCTCAAGAAAAGTGTTAACAGCTCTTCTACTACAGATGCACGACATATCTGTTAACATAAAAATCGATCAAAAATAAAGATAATAAATTCATTCGGACACAACACTTTATGACCCCATTAATTCCCCCAAAGACCCCAAGGCTCATAAATTTTGATTGCATGGTACAGTCAACTCCAGAATTCTTGGTGCCATGAGCTAGAGTTCATATATATATATATAAAAAGAAATGCATAGACAATGAGTTATTTGTTTTGTTTTTTTTTGGGGGGGGGGGCCTTAAACAAATAGGTAAGCTTCATGATTTAGTTTTCAAACAGATGTTTGGAACAAAAAGATTTCCTTCAGTAACACAATTTTTCATAATAAATTCCAAAAAATATTGGCACTCCAAATTCAGTATTTGGTGGCGCTTTCCCTGGAGAGAACGACAGCACTCAGATTCTTTCTGTAGTGTCTAATAAGGCTGGAGAACACTTTTGGAGAGATCTTGGACCAGTCTTTGATGCAGAACATTTCCAAGTCATTGAGATTCTTGAGTTTTTTCTTGTGAACTGCCTTCTTCAATTGAGACCAAAGACTTAAATTGGGTTCAAGCATGAGACCGATCGGGGTATTGCAAAACCTTGTGATGCTGCAACCATTTCTTTGTTGATTTTGATGTGTGCTATGTGTCTTGTTAGCAGACCCAGCCATGGTCCAGTGTCAGCCTTGTGGCAGAGGTAACCAGATTTTTTGGTTAAAATGTTGTGTCACTGAATGGAATTCATTATGCCACTGACATTAACACAGACCTGAACCACTGGCAGCAAAACAGCCTCAAAACATATTTTACCATGAGTATGATCTGCCTCTCTTTGCATGTAGTCCCATTTCTTGCCAAACGTGACCATGGAGGTCGTGACCAAAATTTTTGATTCATCGAATCACAATACATAATTCCAGTTATAACAATAATTTTGCTTGGAAATCTTCAGACGCTGGGATTTGTGTTTGTGTCAGGAAGGGTTTCCTTCGTGGAACTTGTTCAAAAAGCTTCTGTTCTGAGGTGAAGTCTCAGTTGATTTTGAAATCTCAAGATCCAGTTAATCTTTGCAGTTGTGACACTGTGATCTTCGGGATCCTCTTTGCCTCTCTTTAAGTTTAATGTTTTTTCGAAGGACTTTACTGTGACCATAACTGTACTTGCTTAATGTTAACAGAGTAGCCATTGTCCAATCTATGCAACTCAACAGCTTTCAGCTTTTTTTCCTCATTTGAGTTGAAAGCTCTGGGTTTTACCCACGTTGATGGATGACAGAAGGATTTTCCTGTGTGTATACCCCACTGAAACAGAAAATGGTCATAGACAACAACGTTCCTAGACACTGAAAGCAATGTCAGGGAACATTTTCCCCCCCCAAAGATGCAAAATGCTTTGGTTTTATGGTATTCTTCAGGAGTGCCAAAAATTTTGCCACATGTATTTTGAAAAAATTCTGAAGAACGAAAAACACTTTTGCAGGAAATATTTCTATTAAATGAATAATTGGTGACTTCTCCTAACATTTGACAGTAGAATCATTATACAGTTCCAATCAGAATTATTCAACCCCTCAAAGATTTTAAGGATTTATCAATTAAAGTTGTGTCAAAAAACAAGGTTCTACTTTGGGTGACATCTTTATGAGTTGAGTGAAACATATTTGTGTGTAACAGTATATTTTAAGATAGCCATGTCACAATTATTCAACCTCATAAAATAGTGTTGTTTTATAAAGCTTTCTGAACGTTTCATTTTTACCTTATTTGCTCCAAGTCAGATAATTCAGCATATTAGGCAAAACAATGAACCTCTTCATTGAAAATTTCTAAATATTATCATATGGCAACCAACATAATGTATTACAGATTGAATCCTTTGCCTTTGAATAGAAAAGTATTAACCTAAGTACTAAAAGACCATTTTAAGGAATTATTTAAAAATAAAAGGGCACATTGATTATTAAAATATTTATGTATTCATTATTTATTTATAGATGTATTTATTACATTTTATGTATTATGGCATAATATTATTCAGAAGTAACTTAGAAAACTCATATGAACAGTTCATAGACTCCTTCAAACAGCTGGTGTGAAAACACAAAAAGTCTTGAATTTCTTCAGGCTGATTCCTTGACAGGTAAACTGTATGAATCAACTGTGAAAAAAATCCCACTGGACCAGAATGATCTGTATGTAAATTTGTCCCAGAAGGATCTGAGTACTAAATGCCTTCTAGACCTTAAGTAAAGTGCCTACAATAAAACTGTATACATTAGACAATGATAACCTGAAGCCGTCAGAGAAATATAATATGAAGATAAGTTAAGTCTTAATTGGGTGCATTTCCTAAAAGCATAGCTGCCAACATACAACTGAATGATTCCAACTATGTACATTGCTAACAAGAGCTTTTGGGAAACATACCCCTGGTAAGCTAACTAAAAAACAGGACTGCTCTGGTTTTGTTAGATAAAGGCAATCTGAAGCGTCAGGGAAATCACACACATGAGCATTGCATGATCTGTATCCAGGAGAGTGTTAAACAAGGCAAACTGAGCAGTAAGAAGAGCTCTTCCTACAAACTCATGAATCAAAGCCTAAGATCTAGGTCAGTGTAACAACAGGGAGAGATTCTCACAGGCTTTACAGAAGGAAAAAGGAGAAGTTTATTTTCAGAGGACCATATTAAAACTTGTCAAGGTTGCACACACAGGGTGTCAGAATGATGTTAGATTTATAGCGTAAAGTGTTGAGCATGATGAGTAACTCCCATGGTGCATAATAAAAGTATTACTCACTTCACCTTATGCCATCATATGGTACTGCACCAGGATGCAGGATGTTTGTAAAAAACAGAGATGGAACCATAGCTGCTGGTAACAATAACGTTAACAGAAAGAGGACTGAGGCCCCATCAGAACTGAAGTGGACCAAAAAGAGTCCTCTTTCAAATGAACTCACAATGTGACTGCAAGAAGAACTGAGGTTTCTGTCACTCCACTATTTGAACCACTTTAAGAGGATTGAGTTTAAATCCTTTAAAAAGGACAATATGTGAAAATACCCTAAGGTTGCCCAGCCCTTCTCCTGGAGATCTACCACCCTGCAGAGCTTGGGTGCAACCCGAATTTTACATACCTGATACAGATAATCAGGTCCTTCAGTAGCATCTTAGTAATAGAGCCAGCATATCTTCAACATAGCTATTATTATTATTAATAAAGTAAACTCATTTAAAATTTATTTTTTTGGTACCACTGAGCACTGGTCTTGTATGAAAACAATTAAATCCAACTTATTAATTTCATTTGTATTGCGTTTTTGGTTTTCTGAATATCAGACATGTCTCCATTGAGGTTTAGTAAAGTGAGTAAATTCCATAGGAAATGTACTATATTACTTACTATCACAATTTTCTTATGGATTGCAGAATATTTTACTACATTTTTTCTTTCATTTGTACAATAAATAGGGTAACAGGAAAATATCTATTTGCATTTTGACAACCTAAATATTTCTGCTTTAGCTATACAAACAAGTCTTCAAAACAACAATGAACATTAAATGTGAATTTATGTTTCAGGATTAAGTAAAGGTTACTTAGTTCAGTATCAAAAAGTATATAACATTTCAAAAGTACATTGTACAGACTTGTTGATGTGCAATCAATTTAATTACATATAAATTTAATCCTGAAATAGACTGTTCAGTCAACCTAAAAAAATTTAAAAGACAGTAATTGAAATTCAGGCACACGTCCAGGGCTACAGGTACATGAGAAGACAGTGGTTTACTTTGCCTTCACAGTGTTTAACATTCAAGATTCAAGCATCACCTACCTAATCTCACAGCAAAATCCAATCTCTTGCTGCTTAATGCAGGCTGGTTATGGTATCACGATTATTTATTATATATATATATATCCTGGCACTATAATGATGAGACCGATGCTAGGGTCTTTTGTGCAGTAGTAAGTGACACTAATTCTAACATTTAACTAAGATAAACCAATAATTATCCATATCTGCTATTGTCTGAGCCTGTAACTATTAATTTCTTCTGTAGCTTTTCCACCAGAAGTGTGTGTACTGTCTCTCTACCATAGAAGTTTTATTCTCGGCAGTCATCAGGCACAGACATTATTATTAATCTAATATTGCACATATTTTCATTCATAGAAAACTATACATCACCAGAAACTGTACAGCCCAGAGCATTTACCCTTTACCTGTATATGTTCACCTTTACAATAACTGCAAAATACAAACATGCTATGAATTATTAGGGTAGTTCTACTAAATCATAGTTAAGTTAAATAAAAACATCGCTGAAAAATTTGTGAATGAGGGGTATTGCATTGACATGGTGAGCAATAAGAGAAGAGTGGTTCAAGACAGCCATTTAAGGCGTTTAATTGCAATTCTCATCCAAACCTGGTGCTAATGGAACCTGAAGTCCATTTACATCTAAATGCACTTTTACATATCCATTCACTGGCTTTTAGTTAAGAATTTTAACCTTTAATCCGAATTAGCCACAAGAAAGGACCGCCGAAGTAGACATTTTCATAAACACCCACTTTGGTATGCCAATTTTGTGTTTTTAGTATGTATTTCAGTATGCATCACTTCGTTCTGTCACATATTTTTTTTTCTTCTTCCCAAAACTTTAGTACTTCTCTCCTCCTACAGTTCTTCATCTAGAAACTGTTCAACCTTGCAAAATTACCCAATTAGGTGAAGTGTGATTGTATTTTCCTTTTTGATGTTCCAAGTGGAACCCTCTTTTGTATTCCTCTTTTTGTCAAATCTTTCCCATTACAAAAATAGAAAACAGAGGGATGAAAAGGAGGAAGGAGAGTTATAGACAGATAAAAATTGTCCGAGTACTTCTGAGCTTTTATTTACACAACAATCAAGGATCTTCAGGAAATGCCCTCCTAGTTATTAAATATCACAGAGGAGTGCATTTTGGTGCTGTGATCTCTCCTTTGATCGAAGCATATTTGTCGCTCCCTAATACTTATTTGCTCGTTCGGATTTTAGGTGCCAAATGCAGTGCATGAGGATGGCACTAGGTGAGAATACTCCAATTAGCATTTTAAATTAGCACACCAAATCAGGAAACTGATCTCACTGCTCTTATGCCCCCAGTACCCTGCCACAAAGGGCTTTGGTAAGTAGAGCAAAAACAGCACACATGCTTTACTCATCCTCACTAAAATCATTTGACTGAATCCCCCTGCAGCTTAATGGTCAGCAAAACACCAATACATACAGAAGTTGTTGCTGCTCGTAGGATGTGACTTGAGACTCTCTGAATAGTCATGAAATTTACATTTAAGAAGAAAAATATATCATGCAAGAAACTGTGCAGTGTTTGGATAAAGCATGTATTTAAGGGTCTTCTTTAAATTTCTGACCCCACTTTAGTGCTGTGAAGAAATTCATAAATTAACGAATTAACATTAAGCCACAATTCATGTAACACAGACATACATAATCGCATCATAAACTGCAGAAAAAAAGACTGTCATTTTAAAAAGACAGAGACTGTTTTATATCTGTGTTTATCTATGTCCATGCGCCTTCAAAAAAATTATTAATCTGGTATATCATGTCCATGGTATGAGGCCATGATATACCAGATAAATAAAATCCCACTGCATGATCATGCATATGTCTCATATAGCTGTGAATGACAATAAAATTGATTTTCACTCGACTAATGTCAGATAGCTGTATAATTTAAAAAGTTTTTTGTTTATTCTGATTTCTGCATCATATTCCGGTGAGAAGGAGCAGGTGACACGAGGATTATGGGAATCCCATTCATCGCCTTCCCCTAGTTTGCTTCCAGCTCTTTTCACTGTCAGAGACCCTGCTGTCACCCTCAGTTTCCAAAATTACCAGCATATTAGTGCTACTCGTGTAGACAAGGCTGATTCAGGTATCCATGCTGACTAAAACTTTTACAAATCGGGATGTATTAATTTAGCAAGTGTGGATCTTGAGCGAGTGTAGTGCCTCAGACTGAAGCGTACAGATCAGCCAACTGGGGAATAGCTCTAGATGACACTGGAACATAAAGGAAAAAGAGGCACAGCACAGCTAATAGAGTGCTGGTGTATGAAAGGCAGCCGAGCTAAAGTTATATCTGAAAGACAAAAACCCCAGAATAAATGGTACCATGTCCCTGTCTCTGCACTGCTACAATTAAATGGAGAGCCCCACTAAAACCACTGATGGAGCGCTATGTTACTGGTAGAGAGGAAATAGAAAGAAAGCAACAATTACTTACCATCAAGTATTTGACTTTGGAAGTTGACTGGTTTGTCTGAAAAAAAGAAAACATAAACATCATATTACTACACGGACACTGCATCACATTCAGCTCAATATTTAGCAATATGATTCAACACAAATTTGTGAAAATTCCAGATATTCACTTTTAACTGTTCAATGGGAGAAGTCAGCCACTGAAACGGGTTTTAAAGCCTGAACCAAACCTTGCATCGCAATATGGGAAATGGTTAAGGTTAGGTAGTGATGATACGAAACTTACACATAATTCAGAATGTGTCTACAAACAAATTTTTGCGATGGAAATTAAATGAGTAAGAAATGTTTCCTCCATTCATCTTCTAGCCACCTGTCTCGGTCAAGGACACAGCGGGTCCCAGGGCAGCATAGGGCACACGGTTGGGGGGCACCCTGGACAGGATGCCAGTCTATCACCAAGTCCACACACAGGCACACATTTACAGTAATACACTATGGACAATTTAGAGAAACTGACTAGCCAAACTGCACATCTTTGAAGTGCAGGAGGCAAAACCTACAGGATACATGCGCAACACGGGTAGAAGATGGACATACACAGTCTAAGAAGGATTCAAACCTCCAACCCAGAATGCAACAGTGCTTTTCATATCAGAATGTGCTAAAAGGACACACCACATCACTGAACCAATCTGCCCCAGCCCACTCACTCAGAAAATGTAAAGGTACCCTAATGCATGACCATAATCCACCCAGTGACACTGACTGACTTTAAAATGCTGCCATGGGTGAGCTGACAAACTGCTAGGAGAGGCAGGGGACCCCGCCACAGCCGAGGCAGCTCAGCTCCAAATCGCTCAGCACCTATACTGACTCATGACCTACTTACAAATAACACTGCCTGGGAGGGCCTTGTTTGGAAAAAGAACAAAAAACATGCAACATTTATGTGTTAGTGCCCTTTATTCAACAACTTCTACACTGTTATCTCCATGGCCTATAGTGCAGCATTCAGTGCATGCAAGATACAAATGCCTTCTGCTTCATCTTTGCTGTAACAAAAACAAAATCTTTCTCTATCAGCAAGTGAATCTTAAAAGCCATGTGCGAGAGCAATGTCTAGATAGAAAAGACATTGGTTATGTTCTTATGAAACAAGGCGAAGACACAAATTCACAAAAATCTACCAACTGTCAGCATAAAAAAAATCATACCAATAAAGTGGGAGAACTCAGAAATGTACTCAAAAACGCACAAGCATTCTGGTTCTGCATTTGTGTGATAAAAGTAATTAATGACCTTCCATTTGAATTTAGAGGCAACAGCATTAAAGTAGCTGAGTAGATTTAACGGAAGCTTTCTTGGATAGCATAATGTCTTTTTCACTGTGGTGGTGATCACCTAATACAGCAACATCTAAATGGACCGCAGACTCCAAGGTAATCTGAGGAAGTTTCATGTTGTGTCAATTGCCTTATCAGGACATGACAGACAAATTAAAATCAAGAATATCCTTCTGGGAACCTTCAGAGAAAATGTCCCCATAAGGTAAAAAATTACAGGTTTTTATCATATCGTGGGGAAATCTGGTCCCGGCAACATAATAATTACAAAAACACATACACAGAGACACACACACAGACACCTACAGTTGTTCAGAAAGAGGAGCACAGCAAAGCCGAGTGTGGAGGTTGCCAGCAGAATCAGGCAGATGTTGCAGGGGATCATAAAGTAGCGTACCACCAGTGACACTTTGTGCTGATACACCCTGTCCCGCTCGGGGAGTGGGACGGAGTACTGGCAACCGCTCATCCTGTACCCCAAACCCAGTCTGGGGAAGGGGAGACCAGGAAACACGATACCAGGAACAGAGGTGGACAACAAGAAAGGTCCAAAATAAGTGCTTTTCAACAGATGTTCAGATGGGCTGTTTCCAGTTTCCAAGCAAAATGGTCCCTTCAGTAATAGCATCCATGATGGGAAAGGACGGGGGGGTTCCCACTAGCTCTGGCAGCATGTCCCCACCCCTTTCCTGCATGTCTAGGAAAATTGCAGTGATGTAGGAGTGGCGCAAGTCACCCTAGTGGCCCGGTGCACTCTTGCAGTTGCTTGCAGCTACCTGCCTGGCCTTCAGTATCAGCACTCCGGTGAGCCCTGGTGCCTGGCACAGGAGCTCGGTCTTCTTAATAAAACTGGAAAACCCCAGGAAATAGTAAACCAGGAGTGTCTAGATTATAGAAAACAGGAATGCCAAATGGAGAAATGCTTGTTATGAGTGATTGAAAAGACAGCTGAAATGAGAGCAGTGGAGTCTTCCCCCATCTACAGGTCACCAATGCCAGTCCAAGCAGCCTTTAATCCCTTGTGTTAGTTCTTGGTGGAGGTCTTGCAGTGTAACATCCTGGTACCTCACACAGGATATCCAAAAATGCGGGGAACACTGGTTCTTGCTCATCCAGCTCAATAAGTCCTGCTTCGGGTTCTTCAAGCCAGGGAAAAAAATGACGATATCCCCTTCCAGTGGATTAGGATTTACAATGAGTGATTAGCAGATGGACATGAAGCAGCTGCCTGAAACTCCCTCAAAACGAAAATGCAATCCCTCCGCCCGTCCATTCAACCTTCTGTTGATTCTCCCTTCTGCTGCACTCCTAGACACCCACTCCCTCCTCCTACAAGGAGTCAGGGTACCTGTAAGCTGGAGGGATAGATGATTGAGCTAGAGTGGCCCAGTCTGTGCAGGCGATGCTCAGCAGCAAAATCAAACCAAACTGGGGCAAAAGAAAAGACCAAGCTTTACGCGGCACAGAAAAAAAAAAAAATACCCAGTCAAAATATTGTTTTCTCCTCTGTACCTGGTCAACGTCTGCTGACAAACTCCCACAACAAAGGGCAATAGCTTCTCTTTGTCCCCTCAAAGAAGAGATTTGATTGTTTTTCTTTTGGAGTAAGAAAAAACGGCTCCGTTCAGCCCTTCCTTCTGTGAGGATTTTCTGGGGCCACCTCCTGAGTGTCACTGCCCATGCTGCCTGGCCTCAGAGGACCTGCTTGCTTTCTAGCCCCTGGTGTTGGTGCCTGATGTGATTGCGCCGCTCCTCACTCAGCCGGCTAGAGGCTGCGTGTGCGTGTGTGTGACACGCAGTGAGAGAGGAAGGCAGAGCCTGAGAGAGAGAGAGAGAGAGAAGCTCAGAAGCCAGATCCTTGTACTCTGGCGGAGAATGAGCGCCTCTGCCTTCGCTACACCGCCGATTCAAAACTGCTCCACATTTCAACCGGCAAAGACAGTGACGAGAGCGTGTGAGGGGCTGACTGGCAAGAGCGAGGAGGGGGCAGGCATGAAAAAAGGGAAGTGAGAGAATAAGCATCTGGGAATACTTCTTCAGGAGGGTGGGGTTAGCAACTGAATGAGCACAAAGGAAAGATCGCACCAAAAGACATCAAGACTCTTCTTAATGTCTTCCAGCAACAGAACACTTGCTGTGAATTTATTGCAACTAACTGGTTTGATTTGCAAGCCTCATGTTTCATTACTAGAGGAAAAAAAGACATCAGATGATTTTTTTTATTCTCACTGTAAGTATGAACTCCCCTTTCTGCTCTGAGAAACATTTTTTCAATCTCCTTCCCACACCCCAGTTTTTAAGCCAATATTGTGACAAACTAAAGCTTATTCAGAGCCTCATAGACACCCCTCAACTCACAGCTATTAATTTTTCTCTTTTTTGTTTGATAAACTGCCGCACAATCCCTATCTTCATTAAAAACAGAAAAAGACCATGAATATTCAGTAAAATTTGTCAGTGATCAATGGGGGGGGAAAAAAAAATCAAGCACCTGCACATGACTTGAAACTATGGCGAAAACATTAGATGAAATGCTTCATAATAAAAAACAATAAAAATAGAACTCATGGCTTGAGAGAAAAATTAAAAAGCGAACAACCATGTTATCTTTTATATTATAACAAGTCAACATCTTTTGCATCATCTTGAATCACCTATTAATTAGGTCAGAAGATAAACGCATTTTTAAATAAATGACAGAGCCAAATGTTAAGACAGCTTATAACAACATCTTACAATGACACAACTACATACTGTGGGGTGTCTTGCATATATAATGTACAAAAATATACAAAAATATAGAAATATACAGAACTCCAACTGATCCCTGTTCACTTGATCCTTAATCTGTAAGTCACAGTCAAGTGGAACAAATTCATTAGAGAAATGTGTGATTTTGTAAAGCAGCTGAAAACTCTAACTAGCCAAACAAGCTTCACTTTTCTGCATATTACATTCCAATAAAAGTCATCAAAGTACCTAGACACATTTTGATTACATCTATTTTCACAGTCCGCTCAACTAATTAAAGCCAATTGGAGAAGCATGCACCGACATGTTCATGAAAGCCAATTATGATAATAATTCTCTAAATTAAGAGCACAAAATATTTACTTATTTAGTAGACACATTTATCCGATTAAATTCAATTCATTTTATTTTTATATAGCACCTTTCACAACTGAGTTGCCCCAAGGAGCAATGAATGTGTTGTGATACAATCCTGCATAATTTAAACAGAATGATTCAAAAACAGGAAAAAGGGAAGACACAGAAATTAAAGAAAGGCAAAAGCAACAGAGAAGATGAACCAAAAACCACTGAGCTGGAAGGAAAAAGAAAAACCTCTGGGGATCCAAGGTTAACTGGCTGCCCAACCCCCCCGGGCATGCTAACATTATAGAAAAAGAAAGACTGGGCTTGCTATCTAAAAGTAAGCTGTAAACTGTAGTCAAGATCCAATGAGATGTTAGAATGAGAAATCAGGGTCAGCCAGTCCCTGGAGCAAATGATGTTAAGGGCCATGCTCAAGGGCCCAGAAATGAAACCACTTTGCCCCCCATAGGAGTTGAACCAGCAACCCATTGATCATGAGCACAACCAGCAGAGCCTCACACTGGAACATGGTTGCATGGCACCAGCAGTCCTGGGTTCAATCTTAGGGTAGAAAGCAGCACACTCAGTAAAGGAATCAGAGAAGAGTGAGCTAGTGAACTCACTACAAATAAACTGGCAATGGTGATATCTTAGGCACTGGTAATACCTTTCCCACATTATGTACTCTGAACACACACAATCTGCTTGCCGGAATAGCACTGAGTTATCTTTCTCTAGTCCAGCTGTAGCCAGATAGGTCTAGGGAGGGACCATCTTGCTAGCCCAGCACAGCCTGGAATATCTTGGAAAAGCCCAAAGGTTTGGCACGGTAAGAAAACTTCATCCCCCAGTAAAGATGGGCAAGGGGAAACAGGATGATATTCCAGCTGGCTGGATCAAAGGCCGTGAACAGCCATGCCCAAAAGGGCAAGGCTGGCGTCGAGAGTTAATGGAGAGAAACTAACCATCACTCACTCACTTATTAACAGTTTTCTTTCCTTTTCATCACACTAACAACATTGATATGAGTATTTAATGCCTTCCATGCTCTGCTGGTCTGTTCCCTTTTTTTTTATATCTTCATTTCCCTGCAGACATTATACAGAAGCACTGTGGAAGAAGATTAGGACTGCTGAGCAACAGAGAGGGGCTGGATTTACCCTGCCTCCAAGTCATGTTGGAAAGTCGTAAATAGGAGATGAGAGCACATGAACACCACTACAAAGTCGTATTAACCAGTGGGGTCGAGTCATTACAACAATCATGACGGAGGCGATGGATGGCTCCACTATGAAAGGCAAATTATTTTGAAAGTGGTAAATTTTATGAATCGTGTCACTGTAAAACTCCTTGTTTTGAATGTTTAGTAGATTATTATTAAATGGTGTACCACAAAAAATATATATTGGTTTTTGTCTCAATGAACATAAGAACATAAGAAATTTACAAACGAGGGGAGGCCATTTGGCCCATCAAGCTTGATTGGGAGATATGTAGTTGGTGGGCTACCTGTTGTTTGAGCAAGTGATTCCGAAAAGTTCAATTAACGCTACAAATGCATTTTGGCGTTGGGGAATGAAAAATACAGCACAAAAAAGTAGCTTTCTTATTGCCTCCATTTTTCTCCGACGTAAGCCCTTGAACACACGTCATATTGTAATTACGATTTCCCAGCTACCTAGACAGATCTTCTGAGTAGGACTGGAAGGCAGCATTAAATGCACTTGGGATACAGGAAAGAATACAGAACACAGTCAAAGGGTAGGCCTCAAGCTATTCCTCTCTAAGAATGGTCCCACCTCTCTACACAAAATGACAAGATACAAAAACGTCTGTAAATTAGAAGAGATGTTGTCACAATGACAACGTATCACCCCATCTAATCCCTACTCCTCCCAGAGCCCCCAAACTTCTACAGTCAGCAAGTTTACATGTTCAACGACGCAATTAATCGGACTACTGTTCATATACTCTTCATATGACACGATTATGTTGTACGATTATATGATTTAATCCTTACCTTTGTTACCAATAAGCGGCATTGCTTCAGCTTCGGGTGTTTTGTTTTAAAATTTTACTGAAAAAAATGTGTCTGCAAAGTCTGAGAAAAATCCGTTGAATAGTTTTTGAACTTTAACGGCATTAAGCCTCGTTTTCTTTGCTATGACCATGTGGTGTTGTACCAGTTTTGGGGCAATCAATTTCAAAATTTTATCAGTTTCAGTTCATCGCCCAGATAATATGCCTGCAAAGTTTGAAAAAGATCTATCAAACACTTATTGAATTATCATGCTAACAAGAAAGCATCTGCAGTGTTAGCAGCGGACTAGTACTTTAGTTCCCATTTCGGGAATACAGTTAATGTTGTCTATATAATTGTTGCAGGAGTCAAATAAAGCTATTACAACATAAAATCATTTCAATCCACTATGTACACCAACTTTTTTCTCAGTGTATGGCATTGCACCCAAAGCAGAAGGTAAAATAGATTTAAATCTAAACCCTATTTGGCAAATGGATCTATAAAGAGAAGTCTGGCAACCACTTCCTAACTGGAAAGATCCTCATTTTAATTAAAGTATTATCCTTCAACAAAACGCAACAAATATTGATGATTACAATATTTTCATTTTCTGAGCCAATTTTTACAAATGAAATGAACCAAGTAACAATGTTTCCTCACCTTTCCCCTTGGGACAGTAACTGAATGTTTTGCTTTTAGCTGTGAATCCTATGCACTAAACACAACAAGACCAAAGAGCTCATTATAGATTTTGGGAGAAGGCGTAACAAGCCTACAACCAACCATATCAATAGTGCCATAGCAAAAAGGATCTCAAGCTTTTAAGTCAAAGGGACCCATTGTGCAACAACACCAGACCACCAAACACAACAGTGGCTAAACGTCCGGCACACACTACTACTATCCTTTTACCGTAGCTCTATGGAGAGCATTTTAACCTATAACATCACCACCTGGTTTGGAAACTGCTCTGTGACTAACAAAAGTGCTCAGCACAGAATCATCAGGAATTCAGATTGCTAACTCTCTGCTACCTTCCCTACAAGACGTGAACAACTTTCATTGTCTTCATAGTGCCACAAACAAGCTTGGTGATGCATCACAGCCTGGAGACCATCTGTTTGAACTGCTGCCTGTTACGGAGGGGCATGGTGGAGTGATAGAAAATCCACATTGTAGCTTACAAAAAAAAGGGAATTTCTTGAAGCTGAACTCAAAAAAAGCAAGAAAAAAAAAAACACGAGGGGTCTAAACACAGGTAGTTAGAAAACAAGAACCAGAGCAGAGAGCAACACAGGAATAAACAGCAGCAGCACACCCAGCAAAGTATGAAGCAAACTCAATGACCGACTGGGGAACAGTGTAAGGGCACTGAAATACATGATAACGTGGGTATTAACAAGAGACCGAGGTGGATTATAACTAATTAAACATGGAACAAGAGACTAGGGGGGAATGAGTGAGGGTAATCGCAATCAAACACTATGGACTAGTGCTATACTGGAGACACAGGGAACACAGCTGAAATAATTACAAAACTAGGTGCAGATAAGGATAACCAGAAACAGAAACAAGGAGCTACATAGAAATAACATGAATGTGAGATAAGGTGGAAAAAAAACCAGAAACTCAAAATGTCTAACAAAGTTGTCAAACAAAACCCTCAATGGTAGGGAAGTTGCTCAGTTCTCTACCGCACGCTCAGCCCATTCAGCCACTCGGTGGCCTGGGGAGCAGGGGAACACATTGCTTAATATCAAAACATGCGAAAGTTTAAATTACCTTCTAAGCACTGCATTTATCCATTTATTATATTTATCTTGCTGCCTGTTGCACTTGCACCTTGTGATGTAGTAATGTTACTACATGTTACTAAAAGTTGCACCGGGGCCATGGAGAGTATCCTTGAACTTTGAAGTAGGTCTCTTTTTGCTTTTCTCTCTGTCAACATGCTAGATGGCAAATATTTTAAAATGTGATGAATTGGATTAATGGTCCCTATAAAGCTTCCTGTGAAAGAAGATGCTTTCACCAAAGTGTTTCTTGTACTTTTGTGAGTAGCAAACATTCTACACAACAAAAACGCTGCCATGTAATTTGAGACAGTATGCCCAGCATTCAAAAATCACAGGCAAGAGTGGAATGAGAACATAAGCAAAGATTCTTAGTGAGAAGCATTTTCTTCAGGTGCATAAAGGAAAAAAAAAAAAAAAACTTAATTCTTGTAATTTTGTGTTCTCCAGTAATGCTCCGAATGCAGAGACAGGACTAGAATGCGAATTCCCAGACACTTTCTATTACAATTTATGGAAATTTATGGAGAATTTCCTGTGCATGTAGAGTTGTCAAACATACAAAACGTAAGTATACTTGTAAAAATTTGGAAGGGAGTTAGATTTAACTTAACACTTTAGTGAACATAAATACATTTCCCCTGGTAACATTAATGAATAAATAATGAGGTATGAGGCCTCATGATGAAAGTCAGTCTGCTCAATCTCAGTCAGAAATTCTCAGTCAAATTGAGTCACTGTCCGCTTTAGCTGAGGATTCGGGGGAGTGGGGGGAGGGCAGTCTCAAAGGGCCTCATGTGTGACAAAATAGCCACCAGTTTCTCCACCTGTACATTTGTGTGCCTGTTGAAGACTTTTATGTGTGTATTGCCGAAGAGAGACCAGTTGTGCACAGAGTCAGATGATGTTAGGAGGATTTGTAAGATTATTGCTGCAACTGGCAACATTACCTCATATTACACACAGACCCTTCACCAGATTGATGCAGATTTACCTGACTATACTAAAACAGTGATATCAATTAACTAATAAGATTGTTAGCTAGTTGGCCAGCCAGTTAACATTTTATTTAATCCATTAACCTGTTTGATAGATAATTCGAGGGGTAGCTCATCAATTTTCTTAACATTATATATTCACTTTGACAGTTAATTTTTATATTTAAAACAATAAAAAAATGAGTTTACTGCAGCTTGGCCTTCCGCCTCACCTAATGTAGACTGTTGTACTGCATAAACAGAAACTGAAAGTACAGTGGAGCCCACTTATACTGATCACGGTTATAGTGATCAACCGCTTATATGGATCAAAAAGCTTGGGACAGAATCATTCCTAACAAATACTGTTTAAACAACTCGCTTATAGTAATTAAGTAGTCCGCCTACAGTGTTCATTTCGGGCCTTTATATACATGATAACATTAACCAATATCTTGTTTATTTTTATTTTACTTTGATAAGCCTACTTTGCCTTGCGGTAACCCATCTGCTTCTGGCTACCTACCTGAGGCTAATGCTGTGTGCCCAGAAAACATAACTGGAAAAATAAGTCATTTTCACTCAATGACAAATATAGAGTTATTGAAGCTTTTGATAAACAGCTAAAAACTTCGGCTCTGCCCCCAGTTACCGTAGCCCAAAGCTGATCTGCATCAATGTCAATCTTCTGAAACATACAACAAAAAAACTAGCTATGGCGAAACTACAATAAGATATATTTTATGTACAATATTGTACCGTATTGAAGCAACAAGCAGACCAAGGAATCGCAGCAGCGGCGAATGAAACCGATGAGAGCCAAACTGACATGAAGGTGTGCTTTATGTTACTCCTTAAAGTACAATAACAACAATGACACAAAAGCCATGAACGACTGGGGAAGTTACACTAAGCACGGTAAGGCACACACATTACACAAGGGCTGGTTACACAATGGCGGGTAATTACACGGGGGCTAGGACACATCAGGATCAGACAAGAACCAAGTTAAACCAATTAATGGCACATGCAACAACTGGATACACAGCACAAATACAAACAGGGGCTATATAAAAGACATACACGGGGCTATAAACACGCACACGCGAGGCATGCTGGGTCATGCAGATGTCGCCGGTGCTACAGCAAAATGGCCACCAGTTGGTAATGCGTTACAGATTCCAAAAAAATCTCACTAAAACTTTCTGGTAATTTATCACCCCATACAACCCTAGATGGGACACATAAAATCAAGCCAACACAGGTATTCTATAAGCAAGCAAAGGTGAGGTTTACAGGGAGAGGTTTCTGTTTGGAGTGAGAACCCACAGTCCCACTCTCTCCAGGCCTCTAAGGTTCTCCACAGCCCCACACAATCTAATGCATGACACTTGCATTCACACTACATCACCCCATCCTGAAATGTCATGAAGTGGCAGCTCTCCAAGCTGAATTGTTAACATCTACAAAAAGGGATAAGGGCCTTTCCTCACGAAAGTTAATTACAATGAAAATGTTTCAAAGGATTTTAATTGATCTACAGCATTTCAAAGATACACCTTTGGAATACAATAAAGTAAATAAAAATAATATAGATAGATTCAAGTTTCATATTGACTTTAAGCTTCTATCACTAATTTATACAATGGCTTTGCCCTAAAGTAATTATGTAATTCCATATAACCCACATGTTTTCTTCAGCCTCAAGGGGCAGATTATTTATTGGTTGCCAGAATGGAAAGGGCTACATTAGGTCGCAAGCATTCATCTACAGAGTTTAAAGTTGGCAAATAGTCAACCGTGCGAAACGTGCAGGATTCAGGCTCACTCTTAATATTTTAGTCTATAGTCTGAGGTACAGATCATCGTGATTGAATTTGTATGTACTGCAAGTGAAATCACTAGCATTCAGATATTTTCTCCTGGCCCTTTTCCTTCCTGCTTCTTCCTCCTATTTGTGCTGCCATAACTAGGAGCTTCTTTACGCCATGGGCCATGCTGTCCGGTGTTGTCTCTTTTCTATTTCACATTTGCTGATGTACGTTCCTTATCTGCTCCTCCCTGCTGGGATGAGCCGTTCAAAGGTTTGGATACAAGGGAGTTCCCTACCTGCCAAGCAGCCTGTCTGCCTAAGCCACCTCACCTCCCCATCTGCCTGCCTATCTGATTTACCTGCTTGCCTTCTCCTTAATGCACCTGTCTAACTATGCTGTCCCACCATCTGCCTGTGTCTACCATGCACTAAATAAGGTAAACTTGTGCTTCCTGATGCCAATCATAGGATGAGCTTCCCCTGAATCTGTTTTCTCCTCAGGTTTCATCAGCTATATATCGCTCAGTACACATGCAGAGGGGTTTAAATTACAAATTTTACAATAGTGCAGAAATTCAAACATTACATTAGTTGTTCCAAAAAGCTATATGAAGCATCAGGGCACAGCTACAGTATATTATCCTGCCAGTTGGAAAGATGACAGGGAAATGCCAAAACATCATCTTCCCTCCTCAGGGTCTCTTTGGTACTTGCGATGTAGCAGAAAGAGCAATGCAACTCCTTAATATTTCCAATATTTAGCATAAATATCTGTTATTCCTTCTGACCAAATACTGATGATATTCCCTCCCCTCACAGCACTGATATTCTGCCAGCTCCCAGCTCCAATTCATTTGCTACAAACCCAAATAAAATCCAATTAACTAGACAGAACAAACAGCCAAGAGCAGCAGTTACACCCAAACCACATTACACCTTCTTAATGGACCTGCCATCAGATTCTTCTCGGTCTTGTTTGCTCACATGTGCACTCACTCCTAATACTGGAGTAACAGGGTCTCATTAATATTACTTGTAATGCAAGAAGAGAACATTTTTCTTTGCTTTGAGTAAGAATAAATACTTTAGCCTAGAGTATACATAATAATTAAAACTGGCTAATAACAATATTAACTTGTTCCCCTTTAAACAACAGAATAAATATACATGTATGAGCCAAAATTGATTAGTCATAACATTATAACCACCCATATGTGAAGCAAATAATGTAGACTATCATGCAAAAATGTTGCATGTCAAGGTTAGTGGTAGTAACCTACTAAGAGTGGTCTGAGGGGAGAAATACCACAAACTGCCGAGAGGCTGCCAGACGGCCATGACTCAGCGATGCGAGATGTGAATGAAGGCTAGCTCATGTGGGTTGAACTTAACATAAGGACTACTATGCCACAAATGGCAGATCATTTTGATGATGATCACAGGAGTAATGTGTCATGAACAAGTGCATGGAGCCAACGTGTGGAACATGCACTTTACAGCAGGGAGAGAACACTGTTGACCTCAAATGGAGACATAGTCAGGCGGTGGAAATAATATTTTGAGGATCTTCTGAATCCCACCGATACGCCTTCCTTGGAGGAAGCAGAGCTGGAAGAAGTTTCTGAAGCGGTCAAAAAACCCTTTGGTGGCAAGGCTCCAGGGGTGGATGAGATTTGTGGATGAGTTTTCGAAAAGCTCATGATGTTGTTGGGCTGTCACACCGCTTGCACATTGAGTGGACATTGAGGAGAGTACCTGTGGATTGGCAGATTGAGATGGTGCTCCCAGTCTTTAAGAGAGGGTACTAGAGAATTTGTGCCAACTTCATGGGGATCACACTCCACGGGGTATCTGGGCTCAGTCTTAGAGTAAGGGTGAGGAGCTCAGACATTTGGGAGGGGCTCAGAGTAGAGGTACTGCTCCTATGCATCAAAAGAAGCCGGTTGAGGTGGTTCAGGCATCTATCCAGGGTGCCTCCTGCACGGCTCCCTGGGGAGGTGTTAAGGGCATGTCCAACTGGGAGGAGGCCCCGGGGCAGACCCAGGACACGCTGGAGAGATTATATCTCTCGGCTGGCCTGGGAATGCCTTGGTATTCCCCTGGTGGAGCTAGAGGAGGTGGGTGGTGAGAGGGAGGTCTGGGCATCCCTGCTTAGACTGTGCCCCTGTTACCCAACCCCAGATAAGTGGCAGAAGATGGAGGGATGGATGGATGGATGAGTAACATTTTGGTGTGGTACCGGGACTTTCAGCATTTGAGTTTTACTTAAGTAATTGAGTACTTTCACCACATTCCAGATGTGGTCTCTTTAAGACAACGGGTGCAGTATTGCTTAACAAAAAAAGAGAAAAGTAACATTTATATCACATAAAAATAATCTTTCTAATGCCAACGTATCATGACAATGACTATTTCCTTGTGTGGCGATTCAAAAGTGCCTCAAAAGTATTGTGCAAAACAGAACTACCTTTAGAAAAATAAAAGAAACTTCACTGAAGTTAACAGACCCCAATGTATTTCTCAGCCCTTTCTATTGTATTGTTTTTAAACACATCCCAAGCAGTGCTTCACCTAGTCTTTCTAATTATTCATGCTTGACCCAAAGATTATTGACACATGTCTAACCAGTCAGAAGAGAACAACCATCCTGCAAAATAAATTCACTTCTTCGGCAATATTCTTTATTGCTTTGTGTAGAATTCGCTTCACTAAAAATTTTACTCTGCAGCCACTAATACATAAGCACATATAACTGTCCCTGAAACAGTAATAATAAAATGTAACAGGAATTTCACAAAAGCCATTACATGAACTTGTTAAATTTCTCAACCAGCTGACTTCATTAATTAACTTAATTAATTAAATTTGATGACGTATTGATTCTCCAAACATGGTTTGTTAATGATCGAGTTAACAAATTCATTGGTATATTGGATGGAAAATACCAGGGTGACCTTAGGAGAGGTTTACAATGGCTAAAACTCATAGTATTTCACTAATTCATACATAATTTTCTTTGGTAGATTTTTACTGTTATGTAAATTCCTTGCTGTATTTTACAAAAATGAAAACAATGAGTAGTTTCCCCATTTCATATTTAACAGGGGATATGAAGAACATTTACTCCAATTGCTTTACTATTTATTATTCCAAATTCAAAAATATTAACCGAATAGTAAGGCTGAGCATACTGGAATAGCTCACTTTTAATGTGAAACTCCACTACAAAAAAATCTAATAGTGCTTCCTTGCACAATCCCAAAAGAAAACAGTTCCAATTGGCAAACCTTACTCTGACTCCCAGAATACCATCTGATTCCTGTGTACTTTCTGAAATACCACAGACAAGCTCATACAGTTCTCAAATGAAGGTATCTAAGAATGACTTCCCTAAACATGTCGGCGTATACCATCACAATAATGTAAGCTATTGTGGGTCACTTACCAAAGTCAGGCATTTCCTAAAGCACTGCGAGCCCCGGCGGGGGCAGAGTGTGGGATCCCTTGTTGTCATTCTGCTACATTAGTAAAGTGAGGGTGCGTATTACTGTGCTCATACTTTTGAAACTCGGAGCATGCTGCGTATATAACTTCTCAAACCACCTCAGTAGGGCCAGCAGTTAACATTGTTACAAATGAAGCAGATGTTGATATCATTTAGGACTATCTAGCTGCCTACAACCCTCCATGGCAGCATAAAAAGTTGTCTGGAACCAAAAAGCATTGCATCAAACTGATTCCAAAAGGGCCACTGCTATCAACTGGGAGTGTAGTACTGAACCAGAGCTGACACAGCGAAACATTCGGCAGTATGAGTCGCCAAAAACAGACATTTATGCTGTTTTAAAAATCTGAGAGACAAAGTATGACATGAATAATGCAACACTTGGCGTGTGATTGAAGGAGACAAGCAGTGTCGCTCCTCGTGTGCCTTCAGGCGCTAATAAAAAGCTCAGTTGCCGTGAGCCTGGGCACAGCAGACACATCTGAAATTATGTGAAAGATGGAGGTGCATCTGGCCAGTCAGGGTGTCTCAAAGGGAACTAGGGGATCTTAGAGACCATATGCTGTATGAGCGCCCTACCCCCAGTAATAGGTAATGGTAGCCTATCTCTGTCTGCCTTGGTGTGGGGGGGCTGATTAATGACTCACAAAAGCCTAGACAGATTTCTTCAAATGTTATCCTTCCTCAACTTCCACAAATCATTATACTGGTCATCAAAAACAGATGATTATGCTTATGCCCAAAATTATACAGTCCTAGCCCAGCCAGTTAGCTCTTTGAGTTTTATCTGCGTGCATGTGTATAATTATTTGATTGTGTGCCGATTCTGTGAAGATGTTGAGACTCATGTATGTATGACAAAACTGTTAAAGCCCACCTGGTGAAATTGTGTGATTTGACCCTTAAGGACGGCTCAGTGCCCCCACCGGCCAATCACTAAATATTCCAAGCAGAGGGACTGAGTCCCCCACCATGAAGTTTGCTGAGCCATGATACAATGAAATGTGTACAAAAACACAGGACAAATCACTAAATTGTAAAATTATTTTTAGATGGGCTGAGGCAAAAAGTAGGGTGGCTGAAGGCCCGCTAAATAGGGTCTAAGAACCACCTGTAAAGCCCAGTAGGATTACACATTAGATAAAACATTGCTGTTTTCTTTATCTATGTACACCCCCAAGTGGAATCTTCTGGAAGCACGGACTGATCCAGGGACTATGCCACAGAACTTGCATCATCAAGGACTGTCACTTTACTTGTGGATGACAAGTGGAAATGTTCCATCAATAGCACAAAGCCAAGGTCCAGTGCAAGGGGTAGGAGCAAGCTATTGATTGTGACCAACGTTACTTGTGTTTCAATCTGGATGTAGACCAGAATCCACCAGCTGGTGACCACTGCTTTACAATAAAACATGTATTAATATTCTAATTCTTATGACTGACTTCACCAAAATTACAGAGCTGATTTCTCAATGGACTAAGCCTGTGTGCCTGTACTCACAAGGTCGCAGGTTCAAACCCAGCCTCAGCATGTCTGCGGGTCCTTAAGCAAGGCCCTTAACCCCCAGCTCCCTGGGTGCCCCAAAAGATGGCTGCCCTTCACGGACAACTTGCTATACAAAGAGCAAGATGAGGGAGGCGTAAAAAACAATTTCCCCACGGGGATCAATAAAGTTGTAATTACAAAATTACAATTACAAATTATCTAAAATAAGAAATATCCTTCCCCAGTTTCTCCTCCCCTGTTGTCTTTGACTGTTCAAAAGAAAGACCCTTTGAAGTCAGTGACTGACATGCTAATACAGTTCAGCAGTTTATAAGCAGCTAATATCATTTAAGCCATTAATATAAAACTTATATCGGATAATTGGTATCAAAGAGTGGTTAAAAAAATACACTCATGTTTCTCCTCTAAAACCTAAGCCTTCAAAATTTAACGTATATAATATTAAAGAAGTGAAAAATGCTATATGATAACGTAACCAAAAGTTAGCAGCAAGCAAATGTAATATTAACCTTGAAAACAGTTTTCTTTTAATTCGGTAAAATTAAAATGTTCACATAAAAGAATCATCAGAAAAACAACCAGAAAGTTACCCAAATGATTTCCAATGTGGTTACCCAAATGGTTTTTCGTAATGTAATTTATTAATGTCATAGAAAGATGGAATTAAGCAAATGGAAAAATTAAACATGCAACTTTATGTTTTTGTACAATTTATGTGCTTGACTGGGGGGATATGCAATTGCAATTAGGTTCCCTTTTTATCTTTTAAGGCAGACTACAGTACATGCCATTTCTTGTGCCTATGATTATTTATAAGAAATATGTAGTCACCATTTATGCCATCACAATAAAAAAAATTACAATGACAGAAATTCACAAAAGAGTAGTAACGAAAACTGAAAAGTCAAATCAAAAACAAGGGAATTGTAGGCATAACCCTTACAGAAAACTACCATAAGGTGGCAGCAACGTCACATTTTTGCAAGATTCAAGCTTTTATTTATTGTATACACAGTTAAACTGGTACAACTTTCAGTGAAGTGAAAATCTGAGTAGCTCCTAAGACTGAGTAAAAAAATTCTACAATAATAAAGCTTAAATAAAACGGATAACCTCAAGAGTAATCTATAACGACTGATGCACACAAAAATGTCAATATTTCCTTAATTGTAGAAATATTCTGTCACAATTCACACAATTATTTAGATTTTCACTAAGAGACTGAACTGTTTTCACCCTCGTTGAAACTATCTACTATCATTTAAGAAATGAGGATACCTGAGGCCAGGGCCAATATTATTAAGGGCAGTTTTATTTGGCTGACCTG
Organism: Mormyrus lacerda; assembly: GCA_015163995.2. Lineage (NCBI taxonomy): Eukaryota > Metazoa > Chordata > Actinopteri > Osteoglossiformes > Mormyridae > Mormyrus > Mormyrus lacerda. The sequence goes on from JAABNX020000076.1 coordinate 163,638, forward strand.
ACAGGTATTGGCAGAAATTTTAACTATTCAGCCACTTCTGTTACAGTTCCACTGGTGCAGTTTGGCCTGCACTTACAGCTGCATTTATTGACAAAGTTCAAAGTTGTACTATAACCATCTTAAAGCCTAACAGGGCACATGTCAAACACAATCGGTAGGTTTCTAACTTATACCACGAGGACCATATTGTACTATACTGTATTATA
>JAABNX020000076.1:163943-174593 GCA_015163995.2 Mormyrus lacerda
TTGCACATGGAGCCAGGAGAAACGCAATTTCGTTCTACCATGCACTCTCAAACTGTGTGGTATGAATGACAATAAAGCTTACTTGACTTGACTTGAGGAGACACTAAGTTACAGCTTTTCACAGAGGAAGGGTCGACTCATGCCTGGTTTAGAGAATGACTATGATGTAAATTCGTAAAGACACTTGTTTACTGTTCACATGCTGTAAATCATGATTTACTGTGTGCTAAATTCCACTTAACACAGCCAGAATCGCCATGATATATTAGCATGAACCCTAGTGGAATTAGCATTAGCTTGTGCAAATTTTCATCACGAATACATTCCATTTAGCTATTCTAAAATGGGAGGTTGGAAAATTTTAAGTTCCAAGTCACCAAGAAGACAATCGACACATTGCAATGTGTGAAACTACTACTAATAAATAATATATAGAATATGCCCCCTTCTCCTTCAGATGATTCATCCATTTGGATGCAGATCAGCCAATCTCGTCTCAGTGCATTTTGACAATTCAAGTGGTGGTGACGGAATAGGTTTGCAGTTTGACTCGGGTACAACTCTGTCCTTGATGGCAGTGGAAAAGCGCCAAAAGTGTGTAACAGGATTGATGTTTTGCCAATATTATCATTTGTCATGTGATCACACAAAACTACATACTACGTTGTACTTTAATTACTGACTACATAACCTATACAGCGTTGAATGTATGACACTGCTGGTATTCTCTTTACTTATATAAATAAAATGACTTGCTGCATGATGTGCATTCATTACCTTACTACTTGATGGTATGAGTACTGCTCACTTCCTGCATGGCCCTCCACAGATTGATATACTATTACCAATGGCAATATAATGGATCAGCGTGTGTAAGAGTAAATGAGGACCCACAAGCAAGAGAAAAACACGCCATCTGGATTCCATGCTAAGGTTATGCTCCATAAACTAACTGGTTTCCCTCCCATGCCTCAGGTTCTGGCTACTGTTAATTACCAGATTTACAGATATACAGTAAACCTCAATCCTATTTCAATGTGTATTTACATGTGTTGCCTGGAGTGAAAGGCCTGGTCTCTTTAACAGTCCATTGGAGATATGTGGAAATGCGCAGATCTTTCACACATTCATAACAACTTCTTCCATTAAGCTGCTTGAAGGGCAAACCAGGCTCATTGCTCCCTATTTCAGCCATCTGCCACAGCACATGGTCTGTCGCAGTGATGTGGTGCAGCGTGACAAGAAATTGGTGTCTTGGGCAATTTTCAAAATGTGACAAGTTTTTATTAGTAGACAGATAACCCTTGGCAAGATATAAAATCCATTCAACCAGCACCCACCCAACCCAAGCTAGGGCAGAGGTGCACTGTGATATAGTTTCAAATTGTAAATTATGGTTCCACAATTCCAGTCCTGCAGGGTCAGTCTGCAACACAGTTTGCATATTTTCCTGGTCAAACAACTATGTATTGCAGACTGGCCCTCCAGGACCAGAAGTGGAGAACCCTACTGCATATATGAAGCACACATTCACCACAGCCTCATCAACCCCTGGGCCCTAGATATAACTTTTGACTTTTGGGCAAAGTTGTTTCAAATTATATATATTACTTTGAATAATAGTGTCTAATGAGTGGATGAAACATAGCACAAAAGAAGGAAAGGATGACAGTGAGAAAGAATCCAGATAATCTATATAATAGGTAACATCAGTGCTTACCTGCAATGATCATTCTGTGATCTGCAGCAAGCAAGAGAGACAAATAGAGAGAAATTAAATAGCGTTAGTTAGTACAAAGCAGCCCTCACAATGTGCACATAACGGAAAAGAGTGTGGGATTAGATTTGGCTGACACAATACAGACACAGCATAACGTTAGGAAATCAGAGAGAGATACACATGGTGAAAGGCTGAAAAAAAATGGAGAAATGTAAGTTAAAGGTACACATTCAGGAATAACAAGCAATTTAAACTAAATGTGTTCAAAGATCATAAAGTAATTGTCAGACAGGAACATCTTTGGTTACAATTACATTCCATGATATTGATCATGAGTTTTTTTTTTTACAAACAAACCAATTGACCACTCATCCCCTTAACCAGCACCTCAATCTTTACAAAAAACACAGCTTTGGTATGCAAAATATTATACATATATAATAAACACATTCATTATAGCAAATTAGAGAAGACTGGTCCACATCAAACTTTGCCAATCTAAACCATATCCACACAATCAAAGAAGAACCTCTTCTGAGATCAATTCTTCCTCATCAGCACACTGTTTATTAGACAGCATAGCCAACCCACCTATGAACCTTGTGCTGACCAAGTGCAATATTTTTAGCAGTCTGATGATGTATAAAGTTTTTTTTTATACTAAGTTAACTGGTCAGAAAATATCTAGTTTTAGCACAAAGACACTAAGACAAAGAAACGGCTGAAACCATTTCACAACGGTCTGTTTTTGTAGTAGTAGTATACTGTTTAGTATACCTCCGAACACATGTGATAGGTGCTTGCCGGTTTGTTCTGTCATTATAATAACAGTGTTAAGTAGTACACTTGTAACTGGGCAATCACTGGAAGCTCGACAGCACGTGTGTTTGTAATGTGCTGTTTGCCTTACTTGCACATCACTATGGACAAAAGTGTCTGTGTAAATTAATCGCAAGCATAAACCAGGGTAAACAGAGTGAAACAGCCCTGCCAGGTTGAATACAAAGTAGAGGTGTTCCCTTGAGCTGCACCACATATATTGATTTTGAAGAATATCCTACAATGTGAATGGACAAAAATTTAAATTTAAGATCAAATCTAATGCATTAAATTCATAATTTATTATTGCTAATCCCATAGATTTATTATGTGATGCTAAATATAACTACATGTTGTTGGAATAACAACAAAGCACATCCTGGGCACCCCCTATCACATCCCTACTCCTCTCATACAACCCCACCCTACAAACTCTAGGCCGCCTAGAGCAGGGGTATCAAACTGCGGTCCTGGGGGGCCGGAGCCCTGTGTAGCTTTAGTTCTTTCCCTGTTCCACCACAAATGATTCAGCTCAAGAGCGACGTGGTAATTAGCACAAGGGGTTGAATCAGGTGTGTTAAATGAGGGGAAACCCAAAACTGTGCAGGGCTCACGAGCCACATGCAGCTCTTTGAGCTCAGAACCGTAGATGCATTCACATTTTCATGTCTTGACATACTATGATAATGCTTTCGTAAATATAAATAATATAATTATGGGTTGATATTATACGGAGTGTGAAGGACAGACAACTGCAGAGCCAAATGAACTTGGGTCAGGGTGAAGACTGTCGCTACAGAACTGAACGATATTGTGATATTATGCGCTGTTAGGCGTCCGAGTGAATTAAAACTTTATTTTTTGTAATTCTTTTAAGTTTTGTTTTCGTGTTAAATACATATATACCAATATCGCATTAAAAACCGTACCTCAAACCCTCTTCTCTATCCATTGCGGCTCTTTGTAAGTCTTGGGTCAGACATTTAGGATTAAATGGCTCTTTAATTTAAAGAGGTCACCAACCTCTGGCCTAGACATTCTCCCCAACTCGCCAAAAAATCTTTATTAAAAGCACAGTGCTGCTATTGCTGCTGCTTCAATTTCGCTGTAGATCTTCATCATCATAATGTTTTTGTGAAGTGGTAATTGAAGCCATCAAATACTTTGAGTTATCACATTTACAAGCTGCTACTAAGTGGTGGTGCTCCAATTTTGCCTCAAATTGAGACCATTTCCAGACCTTCTGCTATACAAGATTCCTGTCAAGTTCAGAAATGATCCATCAAATACTTTGAGTTATCACACAAGATCAAGTGTCTAAGATTGCCCTTCTCTTTGCTATAACTAAACAGCTCTGCTTTAATTTTTATGTGGTTTGAGTCACTATCACATATTCAGCCATACAATGTCTTTGAAAAACTTTAGTCAAATACTTTTTGAATTACCACACTAAATGTGTTCTACCATAAATAATCCCATTTTTTAAATTCACAAATAAACAAATATTACAGAAAACAAATGTCGTTATGTTTCTTTAAACAGAAAAGTGCTAAAAAGTGTCAGTTACCATCAATCTATCATTACCTGTATAGACAGAAAATGGCTTAGAGATATATATATTATCATAGACAGTAAACAAAACAGGAACATAATCTTTTAATCATCAATGAGCAAGATTCAGGTTAAACCCAAACAGCTTGCAATGTGTCACCTGATTACAAATGTCAAAAAAATGACCATGCAGGCTGGAGACCTTGATCTCATGTCATGCACAAACACAGTCATGGTTAACCAGAGCAGGATGGAACAAGTTCTTTGACTGGAAAACTTTAAGAATGAGAGTCAGCGCAGGAAGATAATAATGGTTTAGAATATAAAACCACGTCTTCGTCTGAAGATGTGTTTCTATTGGGTGGGTAAAAAAGAAAGTTAGGGTGTTTGGTTGTGCTAACGGCAGATTACAACTTACAGTAAAACTCACAGCAGAGCATGAAGCTGTTTGACCTGCTCAAGCCTGGGAAACTCTTGGGACAGCTCAACATAAACTATACAAAGTACAGAGTAACAACAGTCTTAACATTACAGTATATATGTCTAAAAAATTCACAAAATCACTGATGACATGAAGAGACCTATATTCCGCGTCATTTTTGGTTTCTTATTCTCTTCTACAAATGAAACCTGAGAAAGCCGCGCTTGGTTACCTCATTCATAAAATGTCCCTGTCCCCTGTAAACTTTCCAAAGCAATGACTGCTTTGACAGCAGAAACAAAGCAGTCAACTGAAGCAGCGGCTGTGAGGGATGCGGTCTCAGGATTACCAAGGCAAAGATCAGTGCACAACTGCCCCAAAAAACAGGCTGGTTTTGTTCTACAGTTTGGGATAATCAGAAACCAATCTCTGCAGGGGGTCTTGATACCCTACAAAGGGCAGATGCTAAACTCTCTTACGTTTGTTCTTGTCCTCCAACAATGATTCGATTTTCAAACCAGGCAACTCTTACAACATTTTAGGAAAGTTTTGCATCATACTCAAATCATAATGAAAAATTGTCATTTTGTACACTACCTAGTACATGCTGCACACCATACAATAATTGTCATAGGACAGTGCTGCACTGTATGGCAGTGTGACCATTCCAGCCTTACATGCATCTCCCAGTATCATTATCACACCTACAGTATAAATCAATGTAATTATCCTGCCCCAACATACGTCCATCTCGAGGTACTACCTGTCTGCCCAAATGGAACCTTGTAGTAAGTTGGGTACAGTCTGTATTCTACTAGACGTATTTCATCATTGCTTGTCTTTTCAAAATGTAACACAACTGCTGAACAGAGGATAAGGTGAAGAAAAGCAAACATGTAACAGGTTATTTCACATCCCATGTAGGGAGTTCCCATGTAGGGAGTACCCCAGCCTTGTGCCTTGTCCAAGTTGGGAGTGACTCTGATGAGAAGTTGGAAAATATAGACGGATAGAAGATTATTTTTTCAAAATATTGCATAAATTACCTTCTGCAATAATTCAAATACGCCATAAAAATAATGAATATACGAGATGGTAAGTTTAGTAATGATTTAGTTCGCTACAGCCCTCTAGGTCAGACTCTCCCTTGCTTACTATTCACTGCTGCATCAAAAGCTGCATAAGCAAACAGAGTTTTATCAGAAAAAAATAAACCTGTTAAAATCTCAGCTTACACATGCTTTTGGTCCAGTAGTTAGAATACAGAATAAAGTACTAAATTTCTATTTACTCAACGAAACGGTTCCTGCTCTAATCTTTAACTGCCCTCTGTTGGTGAGGCAGGAAGTAGATTAAAACCGATTCCACTTGCAAAAATTCACAAATTTATTTCACAGAAGAAGCCCTGTGTAACAAGTCATTAGGGTTGCAGCGGTGTGCCGGTATCACAGCAATAACAATCCGTATTAGATCATCTACTGCTGCCTTTTAAAGTTGAGGTGACACCCCATTCTGAGTGGTTTATTGCTCATTATGCTCAAAACATGCCTTTGAATAATTAAGAGAGTTAGGACAACCTTTTTGCACTTTGTGCTGGCGAAAAGTCTGGTTTTCCCAGCGTCAAAATAGCGAAATGTTTGTGGACATGCCCATGACCGTTCCATGATACCATGAAATCGTGATATTTCCTGAGATGGTAATCATACTATGATAATCTCATACAGTTGTAACTCTGTAAACTGCTAACCCACAATAGTGGAGGGCTTCTTCTGTTAACCACACAATGGACATTCAGGTAAATTCCTTATATTTGTTGCAGTATTGGGAGAAGCTGGATTAAAACAATGGGAGACCAGTGGAAAGTAATAAACAATCAGTTAGTGTAAATTTTGACAATAGTTTCCTTTAATAAGGGAATACAAAATATTCCAAGAGAAACTAATTTCAAGTAAAAATGATTACCCTTCCATTTGATTTATAAGAAATGGTGAGAACTTACTGAGCAAACATGTTTTATACTGAATCACTGAATTATCCTTGTCCACATGCTGCTTGTATTTTTGTTATTGTGAAGATTCCCGTGACTCAGTGGACACTCAAACCAAAGTAAATCACATAATTCTATGTGTACTGATTATTGCAGGTATGCATTCCGTCAAATGTCTGGTGCATCTGAGGTCAGACCATCTAGTATTCTGTGCTTAGAAAAAATGCTTAGTCATCAGAATACAGTAGCAATTATTAAGGCAAAATAATACCTCACCCAGCAATTTCCATTGGTATGAAAACCTCTGCTCAAATAAACACCAGCTGAACAGTGTTACAACTGTGCATTGCTATGAAATACGGTGTCTTGTTTTACATATTTGGATATATGGACATTTTCATTTCAACAATACAATAAAATAAATCTTAATGAAACTTAATAAAAATCATGCAATTTATTAAACAAAAAAAATTATATAATATATCTTGTGCAGAGAAAGATAGCACACTCGTACCTTAATACTTACATCAAAAGACCAGAATGACAATTTGGGTGCCAAAGCAGATCTGCACAAATGATTAGGGCCTTAGACAGTAACTTTGAGGGTCCTGACATAACTCTGGCATGGTTCAGTATTAGCCATTGTAGTTTGTGGTACAATGATGCCATGTTCAAAAGAGCTTTTTGAATCTCTCAGAAGAATGACTGTTGATCCCTATATGCCTGGGGTTTCCCAGCCTCTTCCAAGTAATTTATAGTCAATCATTCTACTGCATAAGAGATCATCGACAAATGGAGAAAGTTTCGGACGACACGCAATCTGACTGGCGATAAGATGGTTCTCCTGGCAAATTTAGTTCAAAAGCTGAAAATTGAGAAAATTTCTAAAAACCTCAGAGTATCATCAAAGAAGCTATGGGCAACTCTTACCACGGTCAAAGTTAATGTGCACAGGACAGCCTTTGTGAGATTGCACAAATGCCCTTTATGGAAGTTCAGAAGCAGAAAACCGCAGCTATCAAAAAAGAATATCAAAGAACATGTGAAGAACAGGACTCTACTGGAACAATTTGCTCTGAATGTATAAGACAAAGGAAGCCTCAATGCCAAATGGAGAAAAAACAAAAACTGCCTTAATAAACAACATCTTTACCAATTGCAAAGTAGAGTAGTGAAAGCATTATGGTTTGGGATGGTTCTGCTGCCTCAGGGAGCAGCCAACGTGTCATCACAGAGTCATCCATGAATTCCATAAACTAGATGGTACTAGAAAACGCAAATTAACAATATTTTTAACCTGTGAGCCCATTTAGCAATGTTTTAAAACAAAAGGAAATGAATACCTATTATTCTGCACCTTCATCAACTACCCTGTGAGACACTGAATGGTTTGATTTTGGCTGTGAATCCTGGGTGTCACTGCAATGGCACAATCGATGCTCGCACGTCGTTTACAACCAGGAAGAATTTTTTTTGTAAAACACAATAAATGGTATATCGATATAAATTATATTATGTCATCTTATACCTTATTTTGAAAATATATCAATATATTGTGATAATCCTACGTACTGCACAGCCCTAAGTGACTGTTGATGGGTCGTTGATGGGTGGGAGGTGAACCAGATGATCCGTAATCACGCTCCTGCCAGAGACGAATTTATTTGTTTTTTTTTCCAAGGCCTTAATCAAAAAATAAAATTAGCCTCTGCCAGGTTTCATAAAAGCGTAACATAGTAGTATGTAGTTAGAGTTACATACAGTTATGTACGTACGTCGTTCGAACAGCAGCATCGTTTGTATATGTGTTAGAGATGGTAATGGAAGGAATTAAAATAAAATGTTGGCTTAATGTAGGATAAGTACCATGGCCTAAACTGGCAATACACACACACACACACACACACACACACACACACAGGTTTGTAATTATATCTTTGTGGGGACTCTCCATTCATTTCTATGGGGAAAACTCTAACCCCAACATGACAACCATAACCCCTACCCAGTCCTAATCTTAACCATAAGTTACCAAGCAAAATGTGCGACTTTTGGCTTTTTTAGTTGTATGATTGCATTCACAGTTCTTTGTGGGGACCTGAAAAATGGTCCCCACAATGTCAAAGTAACAGCTTTTTATCACATTGCGGGGGCCATTTGTTCCAACAAACCCATTATGAGCTAAAATATCATAAGGTGGAACTGCGTTTTAATACAGTATACCTAACCAAACATCATAGCCTACCCTATAGCCTTCTTTAAACATGCTTAGAATACTTAAATTAGCCTACAGTTGGGAAAAACCATTATCACAAAACTATTTAATAATAACATGCTGAATATCTCATGCAATTTATTGAATAATGCATTGAAATTGAAAACCTTTTACCCATTGTGTAACATGGACCAATCTGTATATATTATAAAAAGGAAATTCGCCAACATATATATATATAAAATCTGACCACTTGAGTATCTCAAAACAGAACAAAAACCTTACCAAAGGCTAAGAAATCCAGAAAAGATTGCCTAAAAATAGCCAACTCAAAGCCCACATGTTAATCCAAGTGCTGTTGGGGACTTGGAGCATCCTGTATGCCTAAGAAATGCCACAGACATCATATAGGTGAATTTTACAAGAGTGGGTAAAAATGTCAATGTAAGTGACTCACAGACAATTGCAAAAATGACCCTTAATTTCGGGCAACACCAATGGGGGAGAAACACCAGCTTTTGAAGTTTTGAAGCATTTTATTCCCCACACAAGAAGCTGCATTTCAGTTGTTTTTTATTCTACCAGTATTTGCAAACTGCAATTAGTTTTTGGGTTCACAGTTCAATGCACTTTTGGTACTGCAGCAAAAACTGAATTTATTAAAAAAAAAAAAAAGACTACTAAAACTGCAAACACAGTGATGGGTGTGTTTCCAGCAACATTGAATATAACCAAGCCTACAGACAACCTCATCTTACCAGCTACTCTCTCTTATTTATTGGGAAGCTAACATGTTCCCAAACTGCTGATTATGACCAACTGCAACCAGCTTTAACCAAGTCACAGCCATAATTAGAATCTGTTTTTTGTATTATTCTGTCTTAATGATGATGTCATGTATCACGACACACCCATGTAAAGCACCGTTGGGCCAACTCTGTTGTGAAAGGCACTATATACACATAAATAGAATAGAATAGAATAGAATAGAATAATGTTTTCCGTGTTGAACATTTACTTGCGAATTTAGGTTCCACTCATGTCAGGAAATGTATTAATTTCATTGAGCTTGCTGAACTGAAAATGATGTAATCGAATGGCTTGCAACAAATGCACATACAGTTACAGCCCTGCCTGGGAAGTAGGAATCTTTCTGTGAAAACATGCACACTTTTCCTATTCCGGCCCCTGCCCTACCGACAAGCTCAAACCAGTGAGTTAGAGTAAGATTCTGCAAAACATTCTAGTTGCAGTCTAGTTGCTTTGACTAAACAGCCTATTTCTCAGAAAGATCTAGTGGATATCATCAGATAAAAGCAGTTCATCATCCCAGTAGACGGATTTGATTGTATTGTATCGTATCTGTATCTTCAGGGGGATTTTTGATCAGTTTTATTTAAAAAGAGAATATTCAGGAGTGAAGTTTACTCCAGTAAGTTCACATTTGCACATTATTTACAAATATAATAAAGATTTCAACCAAATAACTGCAAAGTTTGGGTCATACTGTTATTAAATAAATAAGCCTTTGTAGGCCTGTGAATTCATTGGTGGTTTTTAATGGTCCAATCAGTAGAGGTGGCAATTTCAGGTCCAGAAAGTAAAAATACATACCACAATATATTTTCAACCAACCAGTTGAGCATAAAGAATCACAGTCACAAAGTACTCAACTGGTCGGTTGAAAGTAAATCATGGCACGATGGGAGGCGATAGCAAACGCTGACACGATGTATAGTGCAAAAGACATGGTGCCCATACATACTGTGAAAAAGCTGGGATTCATTAACATGCTAAAAGTTTTAGACCTGAAGTACGTGCCTCATTTTTCTTAACATTGGCAATTTTTCAAAAACTTTGTTTTGCACTATGTCAAGCCCAATGGCATAAAGTATTTACTTAATACCAAGCTGACATGATAAAATTGTGTTTTTTTC
>JAABNX020000076.1:175163-191311 GCA_015163995.2 Mormyrus lacerda
GTGTTGTTGCCAGTTTGAAAATAAGCTATAGAGAAAGCTTTCTAAAAGTTTTTACAAATTTCTAAAAGTGTTTACAAAGGCGTGGTCTGCCGTCTCACTTATAAGCATCTTTTATGGCTTGTCAGATTTCACTTTAACCCTAAAGTAAAAAAAAGCTAAATAAAGTTAAAACTTATTTTGAACCATTTATTTGTCATCTGTAGTTTGATTTTGAGTAGGGGAGGGGAAAATTGATCAAAATCGGAAATCGAATTTTTTGTGAAAAAATCGGAGATTTTATTTTTAGGCCACATCGCCCAGCTCTGCTTGCAGTAGTGGTGTTTTTCAAATGAAGCGTGGCCAGGCGCCTTGTCAGAACATCCCTATTTAATGGCAGTGAAATCACATTGCGCTTTCGACCAACAAAAACCATGTCTAATGTCAGTGGCGCATATGTTAAACAGTATTTATTTATATTTAGAAACTTGCGGGTGCACGCTCAAGATGCACTAATAGTTCTTATTTTATTTCATTTAAATATGTTTTATTATAGAGTACATCTTTCACATAATCATACTTTTTAATGAAACACCAAAATAAAATAATATAATAGACTGCATCATTAAAAAATTCTTCAAGTTCCTTATCAGAATTAAGCAAGAACTGCAATTGAAAAGACATTTGGATTGTTGAAAGTGTGATGTATAAGTTTGCAGATATGTTCAGATGTTTAGATACGTCAGCTGGAACATTACAGTACAGCCCTCAGAAAGCTGCAGCGTTCTTTGTGGCACGTTGTGTGTTGTGTAACATCGTCACATGTGATGGATTCCTGCTGGACATAAATGTGGACGCATTAGGGGACTTTAGAAGGCGTGATGCTGAACTGCATAAGCCGATGCCAGCAAAGGAGTGTAGGGCAGCAGCAGCGCGGGCAAGGAGGGACCAGCTGGCAGAAGAGCTCAATCACCTGTAGCCTGGTGAGCAATCTAAAGTGTGAGATTTAGAATAATAACAGCCATATTGCCTTTTATTTGAACCTTTAAAAACACTTTTAGAACTACAGATTGTGCTTTGCTTGAAGAAAGATCTCACTTTTATTTAAATTTTGCAGACCTAAAATTAAAATAAAACATACAAGCATAATTAAGTCACTGTCCCCAGCCGCTGCGCTCGTTCTGCAGCCAGTTTGTTTTCCCCTTCTGACATCATTAAACCGCTTTCCCTACTGCACGGATGGTCTGGTGATGTCAGAAAACGAGGACACACCCGCTTCTACCTCATGCCACGCTTGCTTTACCTCGAAGTGCGTAGGTGGAGCAGTGGTGCTCATGTAGATGATGTGCTCGCCTCTTTTCACTATGCGCACGAGCACCTCCGTGTCCGCGGGCGAAAAAGCAATCTTGTTCACGGGGAAAATATGCCATTGTAATAGCAATCCGCTGTAAATGATGTGCCGCTGCCTCTTAAAGGTGAGCTGATGCGCCATTCCGATTGCCTTATTGTTACACCCAAAACACGCCTCTGAATAATTAAGAGTGTTAGGACAACTTTTTTGCGCCTTGAACTGGCACGAAGTCTGTTTTTCCCACCGTCAAAATAGCAGAATAGATTGGGACATGCCCATAAATGGTACTTGCACTTTGTGCTTTACACTTTGCATTACATCACCAAAATAGAGTCCAATGTTCAACCACATACTTTTGGAATTGAATGTGCTTCCTGGAGAATTTCAGGTTTAGTAACAAATGAAAGATCCTACAATAAGGCCCCTCTTTTTATGAAAATGAGAAAGATGAGACAGGTAGGCTTGTTGCCAGTGGGCTTCTCCAGTAATTATGGGCCCTGGAAGCTCCCAGCTGTTTCTTTCTGATTAGCTACAGATGTGCAGGAAAAGTCTGTCAATACTCACATAAAGCTTCACTTTTTCCCTGTTAACATCTTCGGTAGTCACTGAATCCAGGGGCCGAGTATCCCGTGAGTGCTTTTTGATCATGGAGGTCACATGGAGACCCCATTAACATCGTGCTAGAGTTACTTTATAAAAACATAAATAATAATGTAAGGCATTCATTTATAGAATGATTGCTGTATTTTTTACGAGAAAGCAGCTAACCATGAATCGGATGAGAAGCAAAACTTTATAGTACGTTCTCAAGCAGCCCCATGATATTATATGGCACTAATTGATATAACCACACCCAAGTTGAGGCAAAGAAAAGCTTCAGCAGCAGTGAGGCATTCACAGCCTTGTAAACTTGGGCCTACTTACATTCTACGTGGGAAACAAACAGATCCATTATATGGACACACCAGCCTTCCATTACACCACAACTAATTCAATTAACAGAGATGCTGAATGGGAGGAGGCTATAGCAACGAGGGTGGGGGGGGGGAATGCGTGAGGGAGTACAGGGGGACCCGCACTCCTGCTGGGACGGGTCAGTGTGCACCCAGGCTCCAGACTGAATCCCAGGCCTCCCTCCAGCTCCCATCAAACAGCATAACTCTGAGCAAACAATGGCCACCTGTGTCTCAACTGGCACAAAGGATTCTGGGAAGAACCCCAGGGGACCCACCACCAATGTGTTACCTAGTGAAGGAGTAGAGGGAGGGAACCTACCGTGGAGCTGAGAATATAACACATCCTGTGCACAGGCTACACTATCCAGGAAGAGTGCGCTTATAAATTATGTTAATTTCTTTTAGCTGTACATTAGACAACACGGTCCATTCTAAGTTATTTTATTAAAACAGCCACATTTTCATGTGTTTATTTAGCAAACACTTTTGTCCAAGACAACAAACAAGTGAAGAAGCGTCAATGTGTAGCGTCTTTTGCAAAAAGGGTTTTGAAAGTGTGGGAAAAAGGTGTTGGGGGGGGAGGGGCACATCATGCGGTTTTAAAAACAAGCCTCCAATAACATCAAAGAAAGGCTAAAATGTGCAGGAAATACAGCAATTTTGACAACACGCCAAGGCACTGTATCAGCCCATCATTATACAGGACAGCACATTCATCTGTGTTGATTTACCAAACAATAAGCTCCTGTCAAAAGCAAAAGAACTGACACACAATTTAACCAAAAAAATTTGGACAGACATGCAGAAGGAAAAATTACAGAACCACACTATACACTCTGTCATCATTATCTTATTCAACTGTGAAATAGACTTTCTTTACCCAATGCAAATTATTACAAAACTAGCAGTAAACCTGGCTAAACGTTTACCTGAAGCAGTGCATGTGAAGCACGATGAGCACAAAGCCAGGTTTTTAATAACTATGACCAGGACTGTATGGAACATTGCTTTTAAAAAGATGCTTCACGCTGCCCCCAGCTAATGGTACCCGGGTGGGGGGTCCTGCAGAACATCCAACTCCCACCGAGACAATGTGAATAGAGGCTGATGATAGAGGACAGATGTGGGGGCATTCTAGGCTGGTATCACATGATTTACCTGAAAGATACAGTTTGGCCCTCTTATGGAGAAAACAGCTGATTAAAGGAAGACTATTGTTTTCGCTTGGGTTTGCCCACTACTACTCCTTATTAAGAGGGGCCGTGTTACACCCAAGACAAGAATGCAATGCAGGTTAAAACAAGATGCAGATCTGACAAATTTCTATGCTGCTTGTTCATGCCAGCAAGCTTAGACACATCCTGATTCCTAGTAATACCCTCCACTCCATCTTTGGCTTTTTATGTGATGTTATACAATTTCCTGTTGTGATGTTATTTTACAAAAACTATACACCTCCAACCAGCATGATCAGGGGGCCAATCCTCCCAATGCAGCTTCAGGCATAATTGAACTTCTCTGGCTCCTTTGGCGTTTTGGGAAGGACGGTGACAACAGGTATTGTACATACAACAAGGGGAGATACTGTGGGAGAGGTTCATGATGAGCAAGCAGCAGGATCGAGTTCCCTTCTTATAATGTCAGGGTCACAAACACTGGCAGCACCACAGAGCACTGGATATGGGTGTTATACACACACACACGCACACAGACAAACATGTCACACAGAAGAAAAAGACTCAACTATGAATGCACAGACACGGAATTCACAAACAGACACACATCTACACCTTCAATCAACACAAGAATACACACACTGACATACAGAAACACAACAAGATGAGGAGATACACAAGCACAGGCAGATACTGAGATGCACGCCAAAAGACTCACAAGCACAAACAGAGACACAGACACGCAAGTATGCAGACACACTATAGAGTGACTCTACACTCAGCCTATCCTTTAACAGCTTGTCCTGTCATCAAAAGTATTGTAAAGGCCTTTGGCTTTGTAAGGTTTTTTTTTTCTCTCTCTCTCTCACTATCTGCAATGTGACCATCCAGAAGTTGGAGATTTCAACATTTGAAACCCACCAGAATTATCCTACCAGGTGGTCAAAAAGACTTTCAAAGGTCTCCTTTCCCTACCTAGCAAAAGGATGGAATTCAAAACAATTTAAAATCTAGCCAGGTGCTTAAATTCTGCCCATTAAAAGTAGAATGAATGACATTCCCCCTTAAAGGAAAATGTGAATTTCATCACATCGCTCATTGCATAGTAATCCTGAACAATCTTGAGAAGTGATAATTGAGATTTACTCAGAGTGTCCTGCATTTCATATTTCAAATACTTCTGGGCAGGAATGTGCAGGTTTGACTTTCTGAATAATCAGTATATCTCCAGTAATTTATCTGCAAACTTATACATCAAGCATTCATCAACTCCAGTCATGTTACAAATTCACAATAAAGAATTCAGCCCAAAGCTGGCAAGCAACCTTGTGCAACAAAACCTTCATTTCCTCTTTCAGACTAAGACCTAAGCACACAGGTACAAAAACCTTTACTCTACAAACTAGGAATATCAATCACCAAGAAATGCCTTCATGAGCAGCAGGAGACTGCTCAACAAGTAGGTCATGTGCTAAAAACACAAAGGTCATGGGTTTAAATGCCAAGGAGCAGACATATTGTAACATTTCCCTCTACTTTAAGTTACTTTGGATAAAAGTCTATACAGAATGGGGCTATGGAGAGCGACATATACAATGGTTGTATTCCATTGACTGCTGGGATGTTTCCTTTAGTTTGTATTGACTGTTAATTGTGGTTGTTTCACTACTGTACTTACCAGTATCATTTTCCAGCACTCATTCTCAGCACAGCAGAGCTGGTAGCTCTGCAAAAACTATCAACAACAAAACATCAAGGTGACAAAATAGGCTAAACTATGAAGAGTAAGCCAGATGTGAATGAATGGAGATACTAATATTCCTCAGAAGGTTATCCTCACCGCATCTGTGTTAATATGCATAATGCAGTCTCTAGAAGAGGACTGCCTCCTTTGTAGGAGAACATTTCGTATTTCAAATTAAATTGTCTCGTGATTCTAATCATTTTGGGTGAGGCATTCTGTGATTCCAGTAAGTATAGTTGTTCTGCATAAAGCTATTTGTAACCAGACAAGTGAAGTATTTTCATGATCTTATCTGATAGGTGGGCCAGGAAGGAATGCTCGGGGATGTAAGAGACGGAGCTGTAGGCCTAAAGTTGGCCATTCTTAAGTTAAGATGGTGCTACCCTATACATGACAGATGGATAAAGATATTAAGACTAATCTGGTCTATTGTAACATACAGATCAAAAAGAAAGATGAGCTACAACTTCAATTTGATCTTTTCTTTTAAAGCAACGTTCAACATTTTAAATCAAGTAGTTTTATATTATTATAAAAATATGTCTCTTCAGTAGGTTAAAAACAAATTTCCTAAACAAATTTAACAATTAATGGATATACAGCCTTGAAAAAAGTCTGTCAATTTCTGGGAAGACCCAGGACACGCTGGAGGGACTATGTCTCTCGGCTGTCCTGGGAACGCCTCGTGATTCCCCCGGAGAAGCTGGATGAAGTGGAAAAGGAAGTCTGGGTTTCCCTGCTGAAACTGCTGCCCCCGCGACTCTACCTCGGATAAGCGGAGGATACCATTGAACACCATATACTCACCATATTCCCTAATCCCTTACTCAGTAAGGGGTCACATGAACTTGGAGCCTCTACCTAAAAACATCGTACAAGGCAGCAGGGAGGGTATGGTAGTCCATCACAGTCGTGCACTATGGGCAACTTACATATACCACTTCACCTAATGTGTCTTTGGACTGTGGGAAGAAACAGGACCACCTGAAGGAACCTGGAAGAAGCCTACACTAACACATTCAGCCAGCGTGGAAATAAAACCCACAAGCTTGTGGGCGTGAGGCCATGACCAGGCACACTCTACAGGCCCATTACCACTGCAGCAATCTTTTAGGGACATGGAAACTTCTGTCACTTGGGGTTCAGTGTCTTGCTCAAGGACACTTCGATGGGGTCAGGAGGACCCGCAGCCCTCCAATTGCCAAACGGTAGCACTACCTCCTGCACCACCATCGCTCTGTATAGTTGACCAAAGTTTGTATTTGTTACTCTCTTTATGCTTGTGCCTGAAGTAGCTGGCTTTGTATATATTCAATTCAAATCACAATTTATACATTTAAAACAACAATGGTGAATCAAAGTGCTGTACAAATACTGTGGACATTGATTTTGCTTTTAGTAATTAAACTACTAATGTTATTAAGGGCAAGGAAGTAGTTCAGTTTATATTTTATAGTACACCTGAATGCATCCTCTATATGTTAGTCATGCAAGAACATGCAAGAATTGTACTTCTGTACCTGTACAAATGGCAAATAATGATTCAATTTAAAAATCCACAGTAAAAATCTAACCCTAAGCATCTGCCATCGAACCATCCAGACCATCACACCTGGCCAAACTTTCTGCAAGTTAATGTGCACATTTGTCTTTTAATGATTTAAAGGCATACAGTGGATAGAAAATGGATACATCACCTTTTAAAAATGTTCATATTTTTAAAAATGTTCACATTTTTAAAAGTACAGTTAAAATGCAACAAATCTATATTGTTTCCTGCACAAAACTTCAAAATTTCAAAATGAAAGAATAGTTCCAAAAGTTTTCATACAATTATTAAAAATAAACATCTGCAATATCTGTTTCATAAGTTTGTACCCCTTTCCTACATCATTATTTTAACCAAATGCTTTGAAAATCACATGTGACACTTCTGAGGAATCACTGCAATTAACTTGATAACTCAAATAAAAGAAGCCATTTACTGTGGTCCTTCAGGTTGCAGTCACACACAATCTGAACACAAGGCTTTGAAGATACTTCTTCAAGTACTATTAAGATGATAACATCCATCATAGATAAGTGACCAAGAGAGAAGACAACTGGTCTGAGAGGGCACCAGGAATCCAACAGCAACCTTGAAAGATCTATAAATCCCCACTTGGAATCAATAAATTGTCATCATTAATAGCCAACAGAGGACAAGAAGTGCATTATACAACAATATCAGAGACATTGAACAAACCTGGCGTATACTGCAGGGTGGCAAGAAGAAAGTCATCTCAAAAAGGCTGAAGTCTGCCAAAAAAACCTGAAGGATCCTGCAACAAACTTTCTATAGATGAAACACAAATGGAAGCATTTTGCATTAATGCCAGGCATTATGCTCAGAGAGAATCCGACACAGCTCATCACCGTCTCTACTGTGAGCCCTGGGAGTGGCAGCATAATGTTGTGGGAATGCTTTTCTAATTGGCAGGGACAAGAGAACCTGTCAGCATTGAAGGGAAACTGGATGGCAGTCTGCAAAATAACCCGAAACAGGCCATAGCTGCCATGGAATGCCTTACAAAGAAGAAGATAGATGTTCTGGAGTAGCCAAGTCAAAGTCCTGACCGAAAATCTGACTGAAGATATTTGGAAAGACTTGACGACTGCAGACGTGCCAATCTCAGTTTGAAGGGTTTTGCATAGAGGCAAGAGGAAAGATCTCAAAATCCAGGTGTGTCAGCCTTGTAAAAAGCTCCACCAAAAGATTGGTAATGGAGTTGTTGCCAAAGGTGCTTCCATCAAGTCCTGACTTGGGGAGGGGTCAATAATTCATAAATGAAGACATGTCAGTTTTACTGTTTAAAATCTATTTTCGTTTTTTGTTATTATTTTGGTTAAATGGTTTCACTACATTTCATATAGCTTGTTGGGTACTTTGGATCAGAGAAAAATAGGGCCATTTAAACCCATGTAGTTTACAGATTGAAACAGAAGAAAATGCAAAACTTTTTTTCCTATCACCTGCATCTACATGTAAGTGACGAGTGAAAAGAATCCACTGCACGTGTCCCACATGGAGGATCAAAATCACATAGACAGTCTAAGCATGAACATAAACATACTCAACAGTACAACAGTATGAGTTAAACAATGTGGATCATCAATCATTCAGTTAACACTCAAGGAGACAAGTGACAATTTAAGTTTATTTTCTTTATTAAATTCACAACTTATAAAAGTCCATTCACACGTGCAACAAAGATGCTGAAGTTCTTAAATACTCTCAGCAAAAATAGTGAATTCTGGTAATAATCAAATAATTAGCTGGCACCCTCCTTTTTAACCATATTGTCAACTTCAAAATTAACTTATTAACTTAAATTCACTGAAAAAGAGGTAGGGAAAATCACCTGGGACTAATTTCATTCATTTTTAAGCACATCTAACGCTGTACTTATGACTGTAAAGGTAGGTGTGTGGTCTGGTTATTAATGATTGCCCATATGTGTTCTTTATGGAAGTTTAAGTTTTTGGTGTGTCCCTGCAAGGGCCTGTACTATGAAGCAGGGTTACTGGCCCCGATAAGCCAGTACACCCCCGCTTTGTAGTACATGCCACAGGTGTCCAGTTTGCTCAGGTAGCTTGCTGTTTACGTATAAAAAGTTAGGTTGAGTGTTACAATAACTCATTTTCCTGTCTAAAAGAATGAGATCTGCTGTTATCGAGGAACTCTCCAGTTCAAAAGTTTCCCTGATAAAATAATGCTTTTCGAACTCTCCCATCTACACACTCTACACCCTTCACTACAATATCTAGCAGAGTGGATATACTGGGCACTAAATACCGATTGGATAAGCAATGAATTCTTCTGTAAGGTAGTGCAAGAAATTAAGCTTGAGAATAGAACGTGTCAGATTCAAACCACTGCAGGTTCAAAGGGCTTTTAGCTTCAAGAGGCTATGCTACAAAGACTGTAGGCATCTTAAAAAGACTGCAGTAGAAGATGTAAGGCCCTTTGGTTATCAGGCTGCTGGTGTAGCGGCACAAAGATAACACATTTTTGAACAGGACTCTAGACAAAATACACCACCTCCCATCATCCTGTCTCTCAGATATTAATCGTGGTATTGTTAAAATAAGAACAAATTGCTCAGTTTAAGTACTATGCACTGGATTTTTGAGTTGCTGTTATGTAAAGATGAAATCACTTTTAGTAATAAATGTGATGTATGTTTTACACCATGTATTATGAATATATCTGCTTTTATCTAAAATCCACTGCACTTATACTAATGTTAAAAACAGACGCAAAGAATCCATGACATGTAATCGCAAATGATTACCGAAACTCATGAAGTCAATTGATTGCAGACATAAAAAAAAACAACTTATAGCAAAAATCATAATCACGATTATTTTGGTCAGTGTTCAGAACACGATTATTTAATACAACTAGTCACTGACTTTGGAAATATTATGCATTTATTAAACTGAAAAGCATTGTGTGTTTAACAGTGGAACTCTAGCTAAAATTCAACTGAGATACAAAAAAAGTAGTGGTGCACCAGTCAGAATTCAGGATCAGAATCACTGATCCATACCTAATCAGAGGGATTGGGTATCAGCCATATGTGACCAATAATAATAATAGAACCCTTTATTGTTCCCGTGGGTAAATTCATTTTATGCCTCCCTCAACTTGCTCATTGTAGAGCAAGCTGTCCACGAAGGGCAGCCACCTGTTGGGGCGCCCAGGGAGCTGGGGGTTAAGGGCCTTGCTCAAGGACCCACAGACATGCTGAGGCTGGGTTTGAACCTGCGACCTTGTGATTACAGGCACACAGGCTGAGCCACATGCTGCCCCCATACATGTCTGATATGTATTTATTTAGTTTTCAGCAGTCTGCAAAAAGACAGCTCCTGTTTCTTGTTAAATCAATTTGTAAAATCAAGCGTGTGACAGCTCTTTCCCATTTTAGATGTGCTTTAGCAGCATTCAAGCTGAACGCTAATGTTGCCACTCAGTTTTTTTGCCACTCAATGGGAGTGAGCGCAGTCATTTCAGCCTGCTGTGACATCATGTGCATACCCTTTGCAGGAGGAGTGTAACAAAAGCAGATAAGAGGGGGATGATAGCAAATGCGACATGCAAGCTTGCAAAGCAAGCAAACATGTCTGCAATCTTGAAGTATTTTTCATTTGAAACAAATAGTAGTGCAGAAATTTTCAATTTTTGTAAAAACAAAGTTTTGAGAGGTGGAAAATCCCACTACAAAAGCACAGACAATTGTGCGAGACAACACAAGTAGTTTAAAAAAAATCAATGAATGATTTGGGAGTTGCTAGCTTGGACCATTTTGCACACTTGCTATAGCTTGTGATCCATATGGGGCTGCTATCACAACAAAGTGTAAGAAACACTTGACAGTGGGAGAAAAATTGTGGGGCATTTTAAGCATTTGCCACTTGCATATACTCTCTTGTAATATATTCAAACTGAACTGCAAATGCCTCAAAAAAACTTAAAACAAGCTGTACAAAGAGGTGGAGTATATTATGTATGTTTCAAGTAGCCTAATTTTGCTTTAATTTTGCCAAAAGAGTAGCATCTTTTTCATTTATATTTGCTTCTTTTTTTAAAAAAAAATAAATAAATAAAAAATACCGATACCCTTTGTTCAGGTATCAGGATCATATTGGCACTAAAAAACTTGGACGGCTGTACCTCTAATAAAAAGGGACTGGAAAGGGGTGCACAGGATTTATAACACAAGACGGAATAGAAACATCACTGCAAAATGAGATCTGGCACAATAATTGCTCCAGCTTAATTATTTTGTTTTGATAATCGTTGGAAGCCAACATTGTAATTGAAATTAAAACTTGATTTATTCCCCAGCACTAACAGCTTACATGCTAAAATTCAGTTATGCAACTCAGTGATATTGTATAATTTGTTTGGTGTGTACTTAACTTACATAATATAATGCCAAAACAATTTCTGGCATAGTCATGTCTTCTTGGTCATCATTGAAAATACCCAAAAGGAACAAAAAAAGTTGGGAAGAAGATGTACAACATGAGTGAAATTATGGCTCCAAGCCCAGACTGTAAAAGCACTAAAAGCAATCAGATCCCTCACTCATCTCCATTATGAGAATATTGCCTGCCCTCATTGGAATTCCAGCAGAGTAGCATATTGGCATGGAGCAGACAATCGATTACAATTAAGATTTGCAATTGCCCAGTGTTCCAGTATAGCCAACTTCATCTACTTTAATTTCCAACAACATAAACCAGTTGGAAATATCACCATAGAATAGAAACAGCCTCTATTATTGAGTCCTGATAGGCTGTATCCTATCATGCTTTTCCATGACTGGACAAACCCCATAGCTACTTCTGTGTGGACACCAATGTGGCATGGCTGCCTTTTCTCAGAGGGGTGGCTAAGCTACCAGTAAACTCATTATTAGGGCTGTGCGATGACAATACATTTTAGATTATGAAATAAAAACGTCTATCATTTCGTATTACGCTCTATCGTGTATTTCATGGTGCTGCAAGATACATTGTTTACGCCACTTTCGTCACTGTTTCATCATTCGGATGACGGTCTGCAATGTAACATGCCACCACATGGGATGCGGCACTTATTTGTAAGTTTTTATTATTTATTACCCACACAGAGGAAAAGCAAATAAATAAATAAATAAATGGAGCAGTGGCTTCTTTAAAGACGAGAGCCTTGTGAATGAGCACAATAATCAAGGCTTTGTTTCCTGATCACTGTGCTTGGTTTAGGACAAAAAATTCACAGGCTCTTCCCTTTCTTCTTCAAACCGAGTTTTCCACAAACTCCGCTCTTGAAAGAAAACAGGACCGGCTGAAAAGTGGACAGAGTGGAGCCCCTTGCCTGTCAATGAGGCATGTCAGCAGCTGTTCCAGGTGTTTCCTATGTCTGTTCCTAGTGTTGACAAGTGACCCGTCAAAATGTTCACAGTTTGTCTAGACAGTCATTCTCTAATGGTGTATTCTGATTTGACAATAACAAATCCTTTCCTGATGTGTCACATGCTTTAAACAGCATGTGAAATAAAGTTATTCTCCATTAGGTTGTCTTATCTCCTGATGAGAAGGATTTAATCAAGAAACCCAGAACGGTGCTTGGTGGACATTTCAAAGGAAAACACAGCCAAAACAAATCTTATTTTATTATCACTAAGCTGAATTTTAAAACATTTACACACAAGCTATTTTTATTTTCCTTTCAAAAAAAAAAGAAGGATAATTAAATCCCAGTGAGTCACGATGGGAATAAAGGGAAAAAATTCAGAATCAACAGAAATGTGTAACCAAAAGAAACTACTTGCATAATGTTGACATGCCAGGTTAGAGCACAAGATGACATTTGACCATTATTTATGGTCTTGCCTGTGGAGTTCAAAGCCTTAGAATTTCACGTAATCATAACAGGATTTTGCTTTTACCAGTCCTGCTAATGATGTCTAATGGCTGCATTTGTAGAGGCCCTAAACTCCATTAAGCCAACAGCGGTTTAAGATCACTGGTCAGACTACTGTCTGCAGTCCTGTTGCAAGGTAAAAAATCATTAAGGCTTTATCAAGTAGTTCTCAAGTCACAAGTGACTCAAGTCAGTGGAGTCTATCTGTATATTCATTATAACATAGACCATATCTATAAACAGCATTAGAGTTATTCATAAGCATCGGTCACAATGCAGCTTTGAAAGACATACATTTGCAATAAGAAAGATTCAACCCCCCAAAGATTTTAAGGATTTATCAATTAAAGTTGTGTCAAAAAACAGGATTCTGCTTCGGGTGACATCTTTATGAGTTGAGTGAAACATAAAATCAACACAGAAAATGAATTATGTGGTATTTGTGTGTAACAGTATATTTTGTTAAGATAGCCATGTCACAATTATTCAACCCCATATAATATTGTTGTTTTTATAAAGCTTTCTGAATGTTTTTATGGCTCAAAGTGGTGTTGAAACATAATTAAGCCTTTGGGAACTCTAAAATGATCCTTCATTTGCTTCAGCTGTGATGTGCTATATAATCCCCACCCATGAAGGTATTCGAGGTGAGTTGCAATCATGGGAAAGACAATGGAGCTTCTACAAAAGCTAAGAGAGGAGATAATCCTGTGTCTGATTATCTCTCTCCAAGTCAGAAATCGGATGAAAATGTCACAAAAAAAGTCACTTACCATTACCTCTTATGACGTTGATGTTGGACAGAATTTTGTTGTCTGAGATTCCCCTGTGACGTCATTTTGACAGTTTACACAGTAAACTGTAATTCTATTTTAGAAATATTTAAAAATGTTTATTTTGTTAAATGCTATTAATGTAATTGCACATGTTCAATTTAGAGAATACCATATCATGAACAGTATCTCAGCATGCAATATCAGATTTCTACCAGACTTGTTAGTGTATTTTGTTTTTAGTTTTGGCCTCTTGAAAAAAGAATATCGCTATGAATGTAGTAAAATATTTTTCAAAGCTTTTAATGTGGTTTGACTTGTTCATGTTTCTTGTTTGTTCGTTTCTCGGAAAAAATAATCTCACTCCAAATATAAAATAAAAGCAACAACACACAACAGCATGTTCATGGAGGCAACCATGTTTGTTCTGAGATGTGGTAGCTCGAACGGGAGATTGTCAGACGCGGTCATTCACCTCGGAAATTCTAAGTTCCGAGAGATAATCAAACGCACCATTATTTCACCACACCTGAAGGGCCTTGGGTAAAAAACATTTAACAATCCAAGAGACACCATTGGGAGCATTGTAAGGAACTTTAAATCTCATGGGACAGCTGCAAATCTGCCTGCCGGTGGAAGAAAGCCCAAAATTTCATCAAGGGCCTGTAGTACCTTAGTCAGGACAACTAAGAAAAACGCCCGTGTAACTGCAGTATACCTACAGGATGACCTGATGAAGGCTGGTACAGTACAAATGCTTCAGTGGCAACTATAAGATGTGCAATGAATAAACAAGGACTTCATAGCCGGACTCCAAGACGCACTCTACCCGTGACCACAAGGAATATCAAAGTCGACATGAATATGCCAAGACGAATTTGACTCCAGTGTTTTGGGAGACAGGTCTATGGACTGATGAAACCAAACTGGAACTGTTTGGACATATGGACCAGCGATATGTCTGGCGTGCGAAAGGCCAGGCTTTTGACCAGAAGAATACCATCCCCGTGGTCAAGCATGGAGGTGGGTCATGATCTGGTGTTGTTTTTCTGTAGCAGAAACTGGGAATCTTGATCATGTACCTGGCATCATGGATTCCCAGAAATACAGCATTTCATTTTTCCAAGATGCTCCTCTTTCGTCTTGTTATAAATCCAGAGCACCCCTTTCCCACCCATTTTTATTTGTTTATCACTTGAACTAAATAATATTTAGAGTTCAAGAAAAAGGCCAGTTTTTCAAATACATTCAATAAATGCATATTTCCAAAGTGAGCGAGTAATCATGTTAAACAAATCATGATCTCAGTATTGACCAAAATAATCACGATTATGATTTTTGCCATATTTGAGCAATCCTAACCCAAAAACAAAAGTTGTGCTCCAACTTGTGCTTATTCGTACTTATGAAGACAGAACCTCAATATGAACCCTAATTCTTCATAAGGCTTATCGTATGCCACACAACCACATTAATGAAAATATCTGCCCCACCCTAAAATCTCAGAAGGACTCCTTTCAATCAGACTTCATTCAAGTACAAGGATGCTGATTTTTAAGCGCAAAGAGGAACGGATGAAACTCAAACAAGTAAAATTTGATTTTAGTGAGACATCAGACATCAGCTAATGAGAAAACCTCACTCAGGGTGACTCATCAACCATGTCCCCAGTCAGGTGATAAAAGGCTGACAGAAAGACATAAACTTATCATATTAAAAAGTAAAGCATTAAATGGGGCACTTGTAATTCACAGAAGTACCTGAATGACAGTCGCCTTGCTGACTCATTCAGACTTCAGCTGAATATATTAACACGGCACCAATGCACACATACATGAATACAGCAGCCACTTAGAATTCCTTCCTTCATGACTCAAACATCACCTCCACCTGGAATAGAACAGTAGCTTTACCTTCTGCCACGAAAGGAGCCTTTGGCTCACTTACATGTCTGAGTTCACGGCCCTGCAATCTGCCGCACTCACAAGTGCCATATCACCACTCGCTCCTCTAAGCTTATCAGCACGAAACAGGAAACCGGCCCCAGGGTTAAAGGACAAGGAGGGTGTGGGGAAGGGCCTAGAGCGAGCGAGCGAGCGGGCGAACGAGCGACACTACAGCAATACCATTCCAACAAGCCGCTTTCATGCTCCGGTAACAACAAATATAAGCAGCATATTAAAAACTGGGTACGGTCAAGATAACAAAAATAAATCTTGGTCAGTATAGGATTTAAAATGATAGATAATAATAATAATAATAATAATAATAATAATAATAATAACAGATTGTATTCAGAATATATGCTATAACTATTCAATTTTCTCCATTTCACCAAATTTCAAAAAAATAGTTATTGAAAAACTGAAGAATGTTGACTGCTTTGGGAGGTAATTGTCACAATACGCTACAAACATTAGGCCAGGTCTGTAGAAAAAGAAGAAAAAAATAAATCTAGGGAGGCTTTATGTGATCATCCACAACAGAGTCAGTTCAGGACAGTCCCCTTTGCACTTCACACTGCAATGTAGGGTAGGCAGGAGAAGGGAAAATGTCCTTTTGACTATATTACAAATGACACTTTGCAGGGCAGGTATCGTTTGATTAGTGGCCAATAACAACAGCCCTTTGTCGACTTTTGTCCTCCGAAAACACCTTCCACCATGACTCACAGTTTTATGTTTAGTTGGGGGGGGGGGGTAAATTCTATGTGGAGA
>JAABNX020000076.1:197483-208070 GCA_015163995.2 Mormyrus lacerda
CAGCCCATCACAGGGCACACTCACACACTGTTACCATTCACTCACACACTGTTTTTGGTGCAAAAAGAGTTGAGAACCACTGCTTTAAGATGACTCCTATTAACACAAAACCATGCTGACCAGGCCACTCCCTCCACAAGGAGCAAGTCATGGTCAAGCCTGACAAGCTTGACACATCCACTGGTAGAAGTTGCTGTGGGAGCAATTCCGAAGAGTCCTCCACAGCTACCAAAGACAACTAGCAGTAAAGTATGTCACAAACGTGCAAGATTTGAGTAACGCTAAGCTACCCCAAACCTGAGCTGGTCCTGGCTAGTTTAGCACAGCTTTAACAAGAAATAAATGTGACAGCAAAACTACTGGTAGTGGTAATTGATGGAGAAAGCTGTAAAAGTCACAGCTGTTGCATGTCAGCACACATTAAAAAAAGCTTTAACTCTGTTCAATGACACTGTGCATTTTGACAGACATTCTGCATTCACAAGGTTCATATCCAGCTAATTAACCAAATGAATCAGAACAGTTATTTATAAGCCTGCCACATCAAACGGTAACTGCAATCTCAGTCAGGAAAAAGTGTCAAATATTCATTAAGGTTTATTAGAATTAGTTCTTTTTGTTGAGTTTCATGCCCAGTGTTAGAATGCCTTAACAAAGGAAATAGTTGTCTGGCTTGGCTGTGCTGGCCTCCAGAAAGCAGTGGAAACACAGTTATTTCCTTAGATCAATGCAGCAGTAGTAGTCAATGTCGGGAGCTGGCAATGGGAACATACATGTTCACAGTTCAATCTACACGCCACCCTGAAAACGCATCTGCACACCAACAGCTGTGTTAGAAAGGCTAATAATATTGGTTTGAAAAACAGGCCAATCCATTTTCATATAGTGAATGGATCCAAAAAATAAAAAAGGAAAATCTATGAGGCACAGACACATGCATATGCATGCGATATATTTATGTCCAACAGTGACAGATATATTCATATATAAACACTGGCATATCCTCCTCGCCTTGGGCTCTGCATTCCGTGGCACTGTTCCCATAAATCATTAACACGGCGCCTCAATGAAGCAGCTGCACTTTCCCCGACATGGGCTTCCCAGCTGAGTAGTGCAGATATCATTCCATGAGGAAATGCTGCATCACACTTGCAAACAATGAATCATGTCGCCTACCATTGAGCAATTTATCAGCACCAGCCTATAAAATCCCAGTAAAGAAATTTCAGTTTGCCAAGGGAAATTGGAGGAGAGTGACACAGAAAGGGCTGATGCTGTTCAAGCCCTTTTTGGCAATGACAGGAATTGTGATATATGACAGGAAGCAGATTAACAAAGAACCAAGAATATGGAGTGCATCACAATTAAAGGATTACCACAAATGCCACTTCCTTTCCATAAAGAGGTGCTCTGCAATGTCACAATCAAATCTAAAAATAAGGGAAACATTCAGAGCTTCACTGACACTCTGGCACTGGAATGGCAGCAGTTCCTAGTGGCTTTTGTGTTCCCCATGTAACAAGCAGCAGTTAATGAGTAACATGTCCAAACACCAAACCCAATAATATTTCCTCTAGAGAGACAAGGAAAGAGTTATTTATAAACAATATGTGAACATCATACAAATCCTTAGCTACTTGTAAAGGTGGTGTGGGGACTCCCTGATCTAAACTATGATGGCAGAAAATGGGCCAAGCTGTTCCAGAATTGTCTTTTTAAACAGATGAGAAAACATTCTTACTCTTGACGAGGAGTCAGACAGTAGTCTCCAATTATTCATTCTGAAGTCTTCTTGTTTGTAATCAATGCAGTCTATTGGAACTCATCCCTACAATAATTATCCAGCACAGCCTGGAGAACTGCAAGGCGGCACCAGTGTAAGCAAGTTAAGAAATCGTTTGAGTAGTGTGGACAGACATACTCACAAGGTTCTAGCGGAGGCAGACACAGAGAGACAGAGAGATGGGGACTTCTACAGCAAGGATTTACTGAACTCACTACATACTAACTACAAAATACAGTAGTCTATAACCACTGGAATGGAACAAAGGAGAAAAGCAAATGACAAATAAGAAGAAAAAGAAACAAATGAAATACCAAAAATTGTGCAGAGACCTTTTAACGTAATTCTTGGTGGCCTACTGATTATCATTTAAACTGGCCTAATTGGTGTAATTAATAGTGATGGATTTCCTACAAAAGCACACTTACTGAATATAAAATAAACTACAAACACATTTTAAATATGACAAAAAATATTATCATGGTGCAGCTAATTAAGCATATTATTGAAAATCACTGCAGTAAAAGCCTGCATTTATAGTGTTTCTGACGGCCCTATACCCCTGTTGTGTAAAGAGATTTCTGGTCTAAAAGAGCTAAACCTGTTAAAGAACCCGCTCCTCTGTTGCTACTGGATTAGTCTCAGTAAACATGCATGAACTGGAACTGCTTCTGTCCACTTATTAAGAATCAATGGTTTAAATAAATCACTGCTTCTCATTCTTCTACTGCCTCTCTGTTTCTTCATCACACATACTTAACTCCAGCACAATCGGGTGCCCTTGTCACCTGCAGACATGTTATTAGCTAAAGCGCCAGCATCCCGGAACAAACACGTCACTTCGCAGTTGGCCGTGGCCCTAAGTGACGAGTCTATGCAACAATGCCACAACTTTTATGTAGCCTGAAGCGAGGGAGTCAAACGGATACAGAGATCAACCACGATGTACTCCTCACAATCACTTTAGAATACAAACTACTCCGGTCACCTGGACATCTGGGTTCTACACGGGTTGTTCTTGCTTTTAACAACACTTTAGTTTACAAAAACTAAAAGAAAACCTTCTTAAACAGGATACATTAATATCAAGCATGGAGGATATAGCGAACACTCAGAAAAACTTTCAGCGTCCATAGAAGAGTGTGGAGATCAGAGAACACTTCTCAGTGTCCACAGCCTTGACTTTAACAGCCCTGAGCCTTGTTCTCTCTCCAGGGTGGGAGCCAGCACACCAGAACAAAGGCCATGCATTCTTTGAAGACTGTCAGACTGATACCTGCAGGGATCTCAAAGGCAGCATCTGAATTTAACCCCTCCTCCTTCCCTTTGTCCACACCATCACTTTTTCCTTTTTCTTCTTTTTGTTATTACTAAAGTGATCCTTGGTCCAGACGTTGAGAAACTCCAGTAGAAAGAGGCTCACTGCATTCCAGTTACACCACAGACATTAAAAAGGAACTGCAGTAAATTCCTAATGCATTCAGATTGTGGGGTACATTGACACAAGAATTTGGCAGGTCACAGGTCATGCTTTTTTCATAAACTGAGATACAAGAAATGGAATCACCTCAATCACAGAATCTTTTCTGCAAACTATTATTATCAGACCTTGTGGTATCAGGTGGTAGTGAAAGTGTCAAATTTTGGAAGTCTCCTGCCTTAGCTTTTGTTGCTCCCTTGGGGTGACACCAGGGAGCAGGGAAATCACATTGCGAGGAGTCTAGCAGCTGCAGTGTGACTTCAGCTGATGGGAGAACAGAGGTTGCAGTGTACTACTATGGGTCAGTCTGGGTCACTCAAACCGAGTGATGAACTCTTACACCGAATAACCCTTCAGCCTATGACCCCAGTGGTTTCCCATTGAATTTTTAGCCATAAAAATCCTGCCCCTCATTTTTAAACTCATCCCCGAGATGGGGCTAGAGTACAAAAGCAGGCCTGCAACTACAAACACCAGTATTCTCCTGAAACAGCTGTACTACCACATGCTACCCTAAAAATACATAATCTGTTGTGTCATACTCCAAAAGTCTCAAAAGCATTTCATAAATAGGAGGCCCCAAATGCAACCGAGCGAGCACAAAATTGTCCTAAACTACCACAAAACAAAAAATCTTCACAAGAACGGCAGAGCAACTGAAAAATGAGCTACGCTGAAAAACGTGGTGGCTCATTTTTAAAGGATCCCAGTAGACATTACGCATAAAGTATGTAGCAGGCCAACAATCCAGCTTTTACTTTGCTTGACAGTTTTTGTGTAACACTTCACTTGAGGGGGCAAAAATAATGTTGTAGTACATTCTTACATAATGTATTAATTAACCAGCAACCAAGTGTTAGTTACATCCCGTGGTCATTCATCATTAAGTCATACAGAAACTATATTAGTTCATGAGTTGTTCTCGAGTGGTAACTGAATAACTAAGTTATTTGTACTCCCTCAAGTAACACGTTACTGTATTTTTAAATGGGGCATGATTCTCACAGCAGACGAAATATATAGTACCAGTTAAATGCCTGACACACATATTGAAAATCATTTGTTTTTCAAGAACAATCCTAAGTACACATCAAGGTTATGTATTAAGTATGTAGTAGTATGTAGTGGGAAATAGATGGCCTGCCCCCTACAATCTCCCAGCCTAAACCTTATAGATCTGGTTTGAGATGAGTTGGATGAAAGAGTAAGAGCAAGGTTGCCAACTTCTCCTCAAAAAAGTTTGGAAATTCCTTCAGCATTCTAGGTGGCTACGTCTGAAATCTGGGTAATATCATCCCAAGAGTCAGCAATGCTGTCATTCAAACCAAAAGAGGCTACTTTGAAGATTCTAAACATTGACATGTTTAACAATGAATTACTTCATTGCTTCAAGGCCTTTTAGTATAACGTATGGTCATGCCCAAAGGTTTACATACACCTGAGCGTAATATGCTCAACTTCCATTCCGATATAACTTCCTGTTTAATATTCATCATTCAGTGCATTCCTACAATGATTTCAACCAATCGTCTTCATTACCATGAATGATTACAGCAACAATGGTTAGATTTAAATCCAGGCTTTGAGCTGGCCATTCCAAAACATCAGTTTTGTTTTGCTGAAGCCATCCTGTGACCAACTTGTAGGTATGCTTTGGGTCGTTGTCTTGTTGAAAGGTCCGACAACGTCCAAGGCCCAACTTTCGAGCAGACTGCTTCAGGTTTCCCTGAAGTATGTCCAGGTAATCCTCCTTCTTCATGATGCCATTTATCTTACACAGTGCTCCTGGATCACTAGCAGCCAAACAGCCCCATAGCGTGATGCTGCCCCCATTATGCTTCATAGTGGGCACTAGGGCCTCTCCCCTTTGTCACCAAATATACTGTTGGTCATTCCAGCCAGTTCCATCTTCGTTTCATCAGACCAAAGAAGCCTTTATCTTTATCCTCATGCTTTCTTGCATATTCCAGCCTCGCCTTACGATGGTGTTTTTGAAGAAGGGGCTTTCTTCGTCCTCTGCAGTCCCTCAGCCCATTACGATGTAGGACCCTCTGGACTGTGGACAGTGAGATATTGATTCCTGAATTCTTGGCATACTTGTTTCTTTGTCATCTTTGGGATTGAAGCGGACCTTTCAGACCAATGGCCTCTCATCGGTTGGTGTCAATTTTGACTTCCAGCCTGATCTGCTAAGGGTTCAAACTATCCCAAACTTTTGATATCCCTGTACAGTTGTTTGGATGGATGACGTCGGTACTCCTAGTTGTCTGGCTATGGCACCTATGGAGTTTCCCGACTTCTGCAACTGTATTATTGTTGTTCTTAGGTCCTCAGAGTGTTCTTTTCCTATTCCCATGTTGGATGCAGTAGAAATGAGGCGTTAGCAGGTAACTCTGGCCTTTAATCCAGTCCTGTGTGCACCACCTGAACTATTACAGATTAATTGCAATCAAGAACCAATACGACACACATGAAAACCATTTGGGGATAATCCTCCCTGTTGCTAACAAAAAAAAAAGCACCAGATCATCCTGGTGCATGTAAACATTTGACCTGCTAAATTTGTAACTTCATTAACTGAACTGTGAATAAGACCATCGAAAATGAAAATGAGATGTTGAAATCAGTTATGGGAATAAAAGAGATTGGTTGACATTATTAGAGGAATGCATTGGATGTTGAATATTAAACAGTAAATGATATATAAATGGAAGTTGAATGTATTTCACGCAGGTGTATGTAAACTTTTGGGCACGACTGTATATAACATGGATAAAAAAAGAGACAAATGCATGTCAAAACCTGACCAATGTTTATGGTCTTCGGCATTCAGCCTTTTCAGGGAAGAATTAATTTGATAAACAACAGTTAAAACACAGCAATGGTATGCTGATGGTATTTGCAGATGAAATAACGCAAATCAGAATGAAAATTGTGCACTGATGAAACTACATAAAATATAAAACTCCATAAAATATAGTGTACTCAACAGATTAGTGGCTCAAAGTCTGCTTAGATCTAAGGTGGGTAGCATTGGCAGACGGGGGCCAAAGGACAGGGAAATCCACAAACTTGACAAAGACACAGGAGCTTATCCCAGCCCTATAGCTATACCACCCAGGAACCCGTTTTAGCAAAAACGTTTCACCTGCTGCCTGTTTGCACAACCTGCTTTTAAGAAGCAGTGAGTGCACTCAGTGATGTAAATATTAACCGAGGGCAGGAGTTTGTTCAGGTGGAACAATGGCTTTTTCCAAGATGGAGGTATTAGTTCACAGAAGCCTGAGCACGGAAACTGTTTGAGCGGAAAGTCCCAACTCTGCAGAACAAGTAGAACACTTCAGCAGTTTGCCCATTTCTCTCTGCTCTGACATCAAAAAGCACGAAAAGACCCAACAACATTAATGTGGAAAAACTATTGTTAGATTTAATTTTGACTGGATTTTGCTTCTGAATATTGCCGGTGTCTATAAGGGCTGGTATGAGTCTCAGCAGGCAAAGCCTCTGAGCCTCTGATCTGAAGGTCAGCAGCTCAAACCCGGCCTTGGAAGAACAGTCACATGTCTGTGGGCCCTTGGGCAACCCTCAGCTCCCTGGGTGCCATGAGGTAGCTGCCCCTTCACTGTGGCCCCCTATGCTTGCTCTCACCTGTATGGAGAGCAAAATAGAGCAAAACCCATGGGGATTAATGAAGTATCGATATGCTATTTTATAAACAGTACTAAACATCATCCAGATTAATCATCATCCTTTGCAGTAAATGGAGATCTGTGCTCTTAAAGGCAATGACTTTGCCTCCATGGATGAACAGACTCCCAGAAGAAGTCAGCTAAAAAGCATCTCTGCTCTAGCAGCTCCAGGACTGAGAGACCACATTAGGGACGAGTTTTTCCGTTTGTGACAAGACTGCCAGCAATTATGTTGAAGAAACAGACAGATAGTACTTGTATTACTACAGGTTTTGATATCTTTGTGAAGACAAATTTTGAGGAGAGTCATCACACGGACTGCAAACCTGATTAATTCTAGCTAACCCAGGGCAGAAGTCAACTATAAACACCAGATGGGATGCCAGTCAATCACATCTCACAAATTTGCACACAATCACACACCACAGGATATTTAGTGATGCCAATTAGTCTAACAGTATGTCTCTGGAGTGCAGGAGCAAACAGGAATTTCCAGAGAAAATGGACACGACGTAAAAAGAACACAAGGCAGTGATGTGAGGGAACCCTCTGACCCCCAAATACACATGCAGTTTTAAACCCCTGAACTGCTTACATAAAAATGTATATGTATGTGGTGGTATACATATAAACTGCATATATATATTTGTGCACGTATTCTTGGCTGAGGATATTTGGGTTGCTGTGTCTGTGTCGGAAAATGTTAATTTGTATGGATTTATTTGTTTAATATGGTTTGATATGTATGTATGTTTAAGTGAGTGCACGGAATTGGACATTTAAAACAACGTGTTAATCCCACATATTTTAACAGTATTCCATCTCAGAAGCTCAGAAGGAAAAAAGACACAGCGATGTAGCCGTTCCTGCCTTTCTAGCCCTGGGTAGAGCGAATGAAGCACAAGAAAGGCCTGTGCTTTCAGTCTCTCTCCCCTGCCTCCCACGTCCTTTTCCGCCTTGGTGAGCAGGCAGCAACAATGCTGCTATTCTTTGTCACCAGGGTCCCTCTACTTAATCCTCCTTCTCCTCCCTCTCCTGCATTGAACTTGAGGGTCCTGTGCTACAAGAGCGAAGGCTAAGCCGTCTTTTCATCTGCCGTCCACCTCGCTGGCCAGACGCGGTTCACCCCCACTGGGAAACAGGATCCCCTCCAGCCTGGCCTGTGCTGGGCAGGCCGTCATCAGTTGTCACTAGTCTGGCTAACCGTGTTACTGTGCTTTCTGGTATGTGTGTGGTTTGTCCAATGATTAAGCCCAACGAGTCGGTGAGGTGGCAGTCACTGGCAATTTCTGTGGAAGCCATGATCATTGAGTTTCTTGCGGTGGCAGCAACTGGGAATTTTAATTGTGCTTCAGGCTAAAGAAAGTAGCTTCCGGAAAAAAATTCTTTTCTTTCAGCACATCATTTGTTGCAGGAACTGCACTTTAAAACATCTCCCTCCCTCCCTCATACACACACACACACACACACACACGCCACAGCTCCGCCAACAGCCATATGTTTCACAATGGTGTGCAGCTAGAAAACACACACACACACACACAGATAGCAATGCATTAAAGGGCTTTGGGATTTCATCTCCTTTAGAGCCCTTACCAAAAGCAATGTCATAAGTCATGCTGAAGGCTCTACCTCCATTTACTGGACTCACACAGACTATCTTCAATGGGCAGGAGCCACCAGCAGGATTTCAATTCGTCACACTGTGGTATTTTAATCTGCTTTCTTGCATTCCACTGAATAACCCCAACGGTGGCACTCTGTTCTGACAGCTAGTATAGTTTCTGACAGTTACATATTCGCCACACACTGTAGTCCGGAGGCTTGAAGAGACAAAGAATCTCACATCCCCTAAAGCTTTATTCATTCATTCATGTAGTCATTTTTTCAAATGCAATTTCTTGTAATTAACCATGGAGGTTAAATGTTAATTCTAAATACCACTAAACACTAATTTCCACTGAAATAATATGTGGATTTAATATTATTCTCATGTAAACAAGTTTCTGAAGTAACGACTGATCCACAAGGAACAACTATTATAGGGTACAGCTATTTTGACTAACTGCTGTGTGGTTGCACTAAACAGGTAAAGTTATTTTATATTACACTATAATGAGTTTAGGCCTCATTCTAATCTAAGTGACACAGTGAGAATGAATTGCAAGTGGATGCTTGCTCACCTTAAAGTATTACCCTTAAAATATTCAAAGATTTTAATCATCTGGGTTAAAGAACAAACGACTGATCTGACAGCACTCAGACCCAGAGAAAACAATCAGCACCGCTGACCCTCCACGACCTCTAATCTGTGGTCTTCAGAGCCTGGGAAATACAGCCACATTTGCCCACTACAACAGCCCTGCCCCAGCAGGGTAACTTTGGAAGACCCCCCCTCCACACAGATACACCCACACACACACACACACACACACACACACACACACACACACTTAACACACTTAACACATTCCTCCTGCCACACCGAAGACAAAAGTCAGAGAGAGGAAGGATAAAAGAAAAAGAAAAGAAGAGGTTAAGTCCCGGGAGAATTCGTGCTTATTTACTGGGCTAGTTCTGAATTGAGCAGATGAAAAAAATTGTTAAATTTACAACCTGTAGCAACATTATAAATGTTTCTGTTAATGAGATTCAGTTACGAGAAATACTTATTGACAGCGGAAGTAATTTTTTGGTAGCCACTCATTAAAAAAAGGTTTTTATCCAGGCTGATCAAATGGTTACAAGGTGCTCAATTAATGCTTTCTGCATGAATATTATGCCAACAGTAGCAAAAAAGGGCAGATGTCTAGCATTAAACATGACAGGCCCCTATAAGTAACCAGACATCTGGCATGAATTACTGTAGTTTGGTGATTATTAGCTTCTCAGTCATCTCTGTTTTTTGCCATCCGTGAAGGTTTCTGTTACATTTATGTTACTTCTAAGTTCCTTAGGAGGTAATGCTTGGGTGCCTGCCGTCCTGAGGTCGCATCAATGTAAATAAGCTCCATCGCTAAACATATACATGACTGCAAACGTACATTGAAAATAATGTATATGATAAGCTGCGCATTTCTCCATCCAAAAAAGTGACCAGATAACCAGTTCACAGAACAAGCGGTTGACAAACATCAGGCTTAGAACCTTTCATTCACAGTACAACCCCCGGATGTTTACACACACTGGAAGAGGAATTCACAGCTGAATGACTATTTGAACAGTAGGCAAAGCAACACAATGATGAGATTGCACTGCTCCACATGGTGCTTCCTGTGATGCTTCAATGATAGCTATTTCAAATTTTGCTTAATAAATAAAGCATTTTTCTTTCAGCAACTGCCTTCTATTGAACTAAAATGTAATTAGTAATGATGTTGGTAAAGAAAAATATGTTTAGCCAGCAAGCTGTCTTGGTACTAAAGATGTCACTCTAATACAGGGGATCCCAACCACAGGTCCGTGGCCAGTACCCCACTGCACCAGGGTTTGCTGCAGGTTTTTGTGGAGGGGTTGGTTCATTTCAAAAAATAAACTACATATTTTCAAATTACTGCGACTACTCAAGTTCACACATTGTGTATGCATCTGAATAAACGGAAACTTATAAAACAGTAAAACGATTCGCCGGAACC
>JAABNX020000076.1:219612-235482 GCA_015163995.2 Mormyrus lacerda
TCCATTGTGGTGGTGTATAGAGCCAAAAATGTTAGCATTGTGTCGATGTCCCAATATTTATGGACCTGACTGTATTTTCTATACCCACTTGTCCTATGCAGGGTGAAGGGTTGAAATACAAATATGTGTATATTGCCCCTTTAAAATTTAAAATTTATGTCCTTGATTATGTCCTATCTATTTATTTGCATTAGAGCATTTTTGCTATAAGTTACATTACCTAGAAGTTAATCTACCAAGATATCTTTTTATACCTAAAATGTCATTGTGGAAGAGGAATTACATTTTTCAGGAATTTCAGTTATGTTGTCAACTCTGCGCGACGCTGCCCGTAACTAAAAAAGGAGATCAACTAATTAAACGGTCGGTGCATTATAGGTCAGCCTAAGTCTTAGGGTTAGAAACTGGTACTGGT
Source organism: Mormyrus lacerda (assembly GCA_015163995.2). Lineage (NCBI taxonomy): Eukaryota > Metazoa > Chordata > Actinopteri > Osteoglossiformes > Mormyridae > Mormyrus > Mormyrus lacerda. The sequence goes on from JAABNX020000076.1 coordinate 220,028, forward strand.
ATAATTTACTAGTGAGATTCGTACAATAACACCATTAGGATATTTCAGCCTGCTAAACATACAGGGAATTAAACACGTAAACGTTAAATCGTTTGTGAAATCTAAGGCGCACCTTGTCCTACACCTATTCGTTGAAGAGGCACCAAATCACGGACTCCATGGCCAAGTGAAAACAGCTAATAGATCTTAGCTGGTTACAGTTTCTATTCTTTCCTATTGACTGTTCTCACGTTTGTTTGTTTTTTTACAGTGAACACACTGCGTTAAAAACATATTTATCAATTAACAATAAAACGTCATTTGTTATACCACTTCATTTATTTAAAATTAAGCGAACAAATAAATTAGCTCATTATTATCTTGCGGTACCCGAAATTGCTAATGCAAGAAAGACTATTCACACAGGTGTCAGGTCAGTTAGCATCAATTGTCTTATTATCCAGGTTTTTGGGCAAGTGAAGAATAAAAATATTGTTTTATAATCGTTTTATGCGGCACAAAATTCACAAAAGTTGTTTGAATCATACTTAAAATCACCAAATAATCAGAAGATTTAACTAAACTGTCTATAGAATAATGCGTTAAATTCTGGATACACGACCATTCAAAACTAGAATGACAGGAATTATAGGTGTTGCAGATTCGGATGAATTTCAACATGATGGTTGGTCTAAAACTGGATTCTTTAGAGATCCTTTCTCTCGGGAATCTTACCTTGCAAGAGTACGTTTTGTGAACTGGGTCCATGTTCATAATTTCTTCCACAGTCCCAGTTAAAACTATGTTCGCTTCTTCTTCCCTTTTCTCTAGTTCTTTCTCCAAGCAACTTCCATGACAGTAGTGCCGATTAAAAATAATAACTATAATCATCGTCCATCCGTACAAGTTAACAGTCCGGTTCCGATTTGTACCCATGACCACAAAAAAAAAGACTACGTACAAGAACAACCGGGTAACCAGTAACACTTTCCCGTGCCGCTTTCCCCCAGGTTTAAAAAGCACTGTTGAAAAAAAAACAGCACAAATAAATTGCTCTATACAATAGATTACAGTTTAGTTTCACTTCAGTGCAAACCTCAAGACCTCCTTAAAGGAGCTAAATGTAATGCATTGACTGAAGACTTTTTTCGAAGCCGGCTGAAAAGAACAAGCGAATTCCTTCCCCAAGGAATGCGCAACACTGTCCCCTACTCGGTCAGCTCTTTCACTGGAATGGCGCTACTGATTTGCATGTAATCTGAATTGCTGATAAGATTGATTTTAGGAGGAGAGCGAGCTCCCAGAGTCTCTTATTTTCGAAAGTGGCGAAAAACGCCACCCTACGGTGCCGAGACCAAACCGCACCTGTTTTAAAACGGGGCTTACTTGCTGTTACACTGTGCAGAAAATAGAACCAAGAAACAACCTAGAAGACTAATCAATGAGTAAAATCCGTTATGTTAACTGTGAACAGTAGAACACTGGCGTATATATTCTCCATCTGACGAAAATTATGTTTATATTTACAGAGCACGAATTTAGTAATAATTATGCACTTGATCTTCTTTGGTTTCCTGTGGTCATCCTCCATAAACGTTTCCTGGTGTCCGTTCAGTGAAAGCTGTTTGAAACAGAAGCAGGGCGTAGATTTCCTCGGTTGTAACGCTATAATTTCATGCTTCTTCATCTATTCCGGTAAAATGACAGGGTATGTAATGCACTCGAGGGCGTAGGAGAGTTTGATATTGGAAGGGGACACAGTTTAATAATATAAACTGCAATGGTCTATTTCTCATTGGGGACAGGGGGAGCAACGAAGCCAAATTAAATATTGGGGGATACACGTCTGCCCGTCCCCACTGGTTCCCACGCCCCTGAATGCAGACGGGTTACTTGAAACTTCTCATGCTAATATGAGTGATTACGACCGAAACGTACCATTTCAACCATAATGCTTATGTTGATGTTATTAAAATGCAAATACCTTAAGAGTTTAGTTACTGTATTTATCATCTTTATATTATTGTGCCTTTTTTCTGGCAATAGCATTTTGGTATTATATATTTTGAGGTGTTATAGTTGTTAACTCCAGTATATTTAATTCAATTTATCTTTATATAGCGCCTTTCACAACAGAGTTGTCCCAAAGCGCTTTTCATGGATGTGTTGTGATTCTTAAAATATCATTAGGGAGAGATACAGAACGGGGAAAAGGAAGGAAAAGAAATTAAAGAAAATCAGAAGACAACGGAGGAGAGGAACCAAAAACTCTGAAGTACCTCTGGGGGTCCAAGGCCAACTGGCTGCCCATCCACCTGGGCATACTAACATTACTGAACACAGAAAAGAGTGGACATGTTTGCAAAACATGTGATTAAGAATGAAGACAAAGTCCATCAATAAGTCCATTATCCTTGTTGGCATGTGAGGGGTGGCCAAAGTCCCTCAATATGCCTTTTGTCCATTCTGGGCTGTGTAGGGCCATGAAAGCTGCACCCACGATGATGCAGATGAAATGATGAAACATTTAATAAGCGATTATATATTTTTAATAATCAATCATGTGTGGTTTTACAGACTGAAAATAAAGTCTCGCAGAACTTCAGGGTTGTCGAAAAAGCTATATTAGAAAGGTACACATTTGTAAGAAATAAGTGTGAAACAGAGACCAAATGCTTTAATACATTATAATACATTTAAACTTATGGTATATCCATTACTTTAATTGAATGTAGCAGTTATCCGCATAGGTAGTTAAGTTGTCCTCCAACATTTAGCGAAGCATTTTGGCAAACGGTTTTTTGGTATTATAAAAACTTGTATAGTGTCCAGCACGCAAAATGATTTCACACAAAATGTCGACATGATGATTTTTCAACAGACTAAAGGCAACTTGAACAAACTGAACTGGAATGTATCGCCTCAAACATAGACATTTTGGATCAAGCAGGCATTAATTAAAGTTTATAACGCCAGCACCATTTTCTTCTATAAGAATGTGCCCCGGATGCTAAAATGAGTACCTTAGAGAGAGCAGTACTAATACTTGGTTCTGTGCACCCAGAGTGCTGTTTCTGAATATGGCTGTTTCATGTGCAGCCTGCTAGCTAAGGGATTCAGGATGAGAGAAAGGAATTTAGGGACATAGCAAGACAGGACTTGTACTAGCAGCCTCATTTCTCAGCTTCGTACACAGGAAGGTCACTGTTCCCAGTGTATGTGTATCTGCAGGTGGTTTGGTGTCATTATGTGTTTGCACTCTGTGTGTGTGTGTGTGTGTGTGTGTGTGTCTTATGACTTTTGTTTTCTCTATTTTAAGTAGTTGCTCATATTTATAAGGGGCCAAGCACTGAAGGTGACTAGGCACCTATTGCAATCGTTAGAATTTTTCCAGTATTATGATCATTATTCTTTCTGCCATGGGAGTCTATGGCAGCCTATATTGCATCGATTGGTACTTTTTTAAAATTTTGGCACATTGATGGAGGACAGTTGAAAGTATTCAGTCACCAAATTTGGGGTATGTCCACCCATTCCTCTAGCGCCACCATCAGGCCAAATTTCAAGACATGTTTTTCCTTATAACTTTTGAACCACTCTGACCATGTTTGTGATCTTTGATTCTTCATTGGATCCTTCTGATTCGAATGTACCCATGGCTATTAATTTCTGCTACATTGGATTTTCTGCCATTTTGAATTTTTTTTGAAAACATACTTTTGCTAATTCCTCTCAATGTGTTGATCCAATCACCACCAATGTTGGTGGGTATCATTCACAAAGGACTGGGAACAAAAGGGATACAAAAAATTATGCTATGTGAAATGCTATGGCCGATGTTGTCCAGTAAATTTGGTGACAAAGTCACAAAACAGGAAATGAGGCTATATCTCAGCAATACTTTGATATATCAAAACCAAATTTTGAACAGGGTCTGGGGACCCAGTTATGTGGAAGCTCAATAAAAATGGTGTCATCCTACCACTAGAGGGCTCTACAATGAGTAAAACTACATTTTGGCTAACATCAAACCGTCATGCCATTCTCACTGCCTACGCTCCACACTGTCGCCAGTGGTCCCCTTTTTCCCTGAAAAGGCTCCTGATCTCTCCCCAGTACCTGCTGAATATCAGGGTGTATTCATTAAGTCTTGAGCATCATCCCTTCCGCCTCATGCCTTTACTCCCTTCTCTGCACCAGAATGGACTGCCATGGAGGAATATATAAGGCAGGCATTAGTCGCAGGCATTACACGGACGTCCTTGTCTCCTGTGGGAGCATTTTTTTTTTTGAGATTAAAGATAGCTCGCTTTTAATGAAATCATGGTCAAGAACCATTACCTCCTGGTCCATTTAGAGGGTGCGCAGTTCATCACAAAGCTGGACCTAAGGAATGCCTATCACCTAGTCAGGATCCAGGACTGTGACAAGTGAAAGATTCAATAGGCCCACTGGCCATTATGAGTATTTTGTAATGCCAATTGTTCTGTGTGAACTGTGTGATGTCCTGGGGGATCTCCTCCCAGACCTGGACCAGGGCACCATTTAGCTCCTGGACAGTCTGAGGTGCAACCTGGTGGTGTCAGGTGGACTGAAACATAATGTCCCATAGGGGTTCTATTGGATCTAGGTCAGGCAAGCGTGGGGTCCAGTCAATGGTATCAATTCCTTCATTCTCATGAAGCTGGGCGTTGTCGTGCACCAGGAGGAACTCAGGAGCCACTGCACCAGCGCAGGGTCTGACAATGGGTCCCAGGATTTCATCCCTAATGGCAGTCAAGGTGTCGTTGTGTAGCTTGTAGAGGTCTGTGTGTCCCTCTATGGCAGGGGTCTCCAATTCTGGTCCTGGAGAGCTACTATCCAGCTGGTTTTCTATCTTACCTGGCTTCTGATGAGCCACACCTGCTCCTGGTATTTACCCAAAAACAGGTGTGGCTCATTAGAAGCCAGATAGGATAGAAAACCTGCTGCATAGTAGCTCTCCAGGACCGGAGTTGAAGATCCCTGCTCTATGGATATGCCTCCCCAGACCATCACTGACCCACCACCAAACCGGTCATGCTGAACAATGTTACAGGCAACAAAATGTTCTCCATGGCTTCTCCAGACCCTTCCACGTCTGTCACATGTGCTCAGGATGAACCTGCTCTCATCTGTGAAAAGCACAGGGCGTCAGTGGTGGACCTGCCAGTTCTGGTATTTTATGGTGAATGCCAATCGAGCGCCATGGTGCCAGGCAGTGAGCACAGGGCCCACTAGAGGACGTCGGGTCCTCAGGCCACGCTCATGAAGTCTGAGTGTTTTTTTTATGGTGTGCCCTAAGTTCGAGCAATTTTCCCTGTGTTTGTTTTCCTGTGTATCGACTTCTGCTTCACCTCCTAGATTCTGTGTTTCTGCCCGTCCCACTCAGTACCGACGCTGATCGCCTAATCCTCACTCGGAACACTCACCGTGTCCCTTTCTTCAACCCTCCTGGAAGCAACACCAATCGCCCAACTCTCGCCCAGATTACCAACCACGGTCTTTGGCTCTGATCCCTAGTTACCTTCGCCGATTTCCCGTCCACCTACCTGCCTCCGTGATCTCTTAATCCCCGAGTATTTTGTGCTGTCCAATAATATATTTGGTAACCTAAAGCTGATCTGAGTCAGTGTCTATCTTCTGATCTACACAACAATCCAACACTGCCTTTTGTAGGGAGACACTCCACTTTTGAGAAGATAAGATCCACCAAGGTACACAAAATGACAACTGCATTAATTATTCTATAGGTGACACTTCAAATGACACTTTGTTCCATTCTGAATTACATGACATTTTTTTGACAATAATACAGTATATCCTGTGTAAACATGTTTATGTATAATTCATATTTAAATATTTGCTGCATTGTCAATAGCTATGCCTACACTATGTATATGAATTTGTTTGAATTCAATTACATTTCAGTACCTTTCATATTCAAATTCAAATTGGAATTCTACATCATGTTATAAGCCGGAATTTAAATTCAATTCACATTCACAAGTTGAATTGGAATTTCTTAGCTATTCTCAGTTTATTTCTGAATGGTGTACATCCCTGAATATTATAAACTCAGCTCTGCTGACTGATTTGGGAGAGTAACTATGTTCCATTGAATCCTTTCTATGCTAATACAGTGCTGCCTATGGTTCACAAATACTGTCGTCTACGAACAATTTGGTTCACAACCAAAAACTGTGAAAAAATGCATTGGTTCGCGTACAAAATTTGGTCGATAAACAGATTCCTCGACCAAATTCCTTTTTTATACTAGTGTAGCATGTCCCAGCATGCCCTGCGTGCAATTTTAAATAGAGGGACCACAACAGGCAACCAACAAGCACCGAACCCAAATACACAGACAGGAAACACAAGGTTGTCAGACGCCGAACTGCAAGATGCACGCATGGTGGAAGATTTACACACGGTAAATACATGCGAGGATAGGATTGGGTACACACAAGACACGGGCACACAACAATAAGGAAATGCAACCATTAACATTAACAACAGGAACAATACAAGGGTTAAGGACTGTTAATAAAAAGCGTGATTTCCTCGGCAAGCAAGTCTCCATGTCTCTCTCTGCTCCCGCAATGGTCCGACCGTCGCCACACTATATATCGTGTTTTTCTTTAAAGTTTTTGCTATAAAAACCAGAACATGAATTTTATTTGGTAGGCTTGTGAACAAATTAATCAAATTTCAGTGATTTCTTATGGGAAAAATTGCCTTGGTTCACATACAAATTGGTTCACAACCACTTTCTTGGAACTGATTGTGTTCGTGAACCACAGGCACCACTGTATTCCTTTTGCTCTGCATTTAGCTTTAATGGATCATAGCTCCATGATGTGTAATATGTCATGCAAATAATACCTACGAAAAATAGTATTGAAACCACTGAACCAATATAAATAAGTAATAGTTGATATATATATGCCAGAGTGTTCCCTGAAATTTCTGATGATAAAATATGGTGTCCAATTTTTTTCTCTGAACTTCAGGAGAATTTTTACTCGATTATAAAACTGGTGCATAAGCAATTACTCGCTTGAACAATATTGTGCAAAGACTTCCTACCTCTGGGAATACATTAAGTAGCCTTTAGACATTTTCTTCTTAACACTGTTGACATTGTTGCTACACTTTGCTTTAAAAGACTCCTCACTGCCATGTCACCAGAAACTGATAAATGAGACATTTTGGAATTGACTTCAACATTATTTATTTATTAGGTCCCATCCATTCAATATTGACTCCAGGCAGCCAACTAGAACACAAACTGAAAGAATGATGTCTTCTGGTTCTTCAAGCTTCCCATAGGCATGTTCACTGAAGTTATGGTTGAGTCTATCCATCTTGTCTCTGCTAATCCTCTTTGTTCAATTTTCCAAGCAATATCATCTTCTCCAGTGCACCGAATAAGAAACTTTAATCTGGTCATTTGGGATAATTCGGGCTGGATTGAAACAAAATCCCATTTTTTTGTTTTCTTCTGTTATCCATGTTTTTCCAAGTCTTCAACAATACTTAAGTTAAATGGTTACACATAGTGAAGATAAGAAACACAAAGGCATTCTAGAGTTCTTGAGTTATTTTTAATTTATTATTATTTTTTTTTACGTGGTCAGCATCGCGGGCCGCATTTGCATTTGTGACGGGCCGCAGGTTGAGAACCACTGAGGTAGGTGAAGTTAGTAACCACTTAATCATCTTTGTGTCATGACCTACTCGTATGATCCTTCTGTGTGCCAAGTTCCCCTCGTTACCTTATGTGAGTTCCTGATTGTTCTCAGCTGTTCTGCATCTCCGTCCCTTAGTCTTCTGTATTTAAGTCCACGTCAGAGTTTATATCTCCAGATCCGTCATTAACGTGTGTTCCCACGTTGCCTGTCTGCCCTAAATAAACTGTTTCATTATAGAGTACAACTGGTCCTTTCACGTAATCATACTGTTTAATGAAGGACCACACAGGAAAAAAATATATAGGCCAATTAAGTAAAGAGTTAACTGTATCATAAAAAAAAAATCATTCAAGTTATTTAACAGAATAGAACACATACTGTATTTGAAAGGACATTTGGATTGCTGAAAATGCGTTTCAGATATCAGGTGGAACATTACAATACAGCCCTCAGAAGGCTGCAGCATTTTTTGTGGCATGTTGTATGTTGCACAACATTGGCATGTGTGATGGATGTCTGCTGGACATAAACAAGGACACGTTAGAGGACATTAGAAGGCATGATGCTGAACTGCATGAGCCGATGCCAGCAAAGGAGTGTAAAGCAGCAGAGTGGGCAAAGAGGGACCAGCAGGCAGAAGAATCACCTGTAGCCAGGTAAGGAATCTAAAGTGTGAGATGTAGAAACACAACAGTCCTATTGCCTTTTATTAGAACATTTTAAAACACCTTAAAAATGTAGTTTGTGTTGTTTTTTTTTGAACAAAAAATGGACTTTAATTTATATTCCGTGACCCAAAATTAAAATAAAAAAAACACACAAGCATAATTAAGTCCCTGTTCCTAGCCGCTGTGCTTTTTCAGAGCTTGTGTTTTCTTTGTCTTCTGGCATTATTATTCTGCTTTTGGTACTGAGTGGGTGATCTAATGATGCCAGAAAACCAGCACACACTCGCTGCTACCTCATCCGACACCTGCTTCACCTCACGAGGCTCAGGTGGTGCTCCCGACGATAATGTGGTCAGCATATCCATTCGCTCAGGTGCCGGGCAAACGCACCGTTGTAATAGCAATCCGCCGTAGATCATGCACTGCTGCCTTTTAAAGGTGAGCCGATGTGCCATTCCGATTGGTTTACTGCATGTTACTGCCTCTGAATAATTAAGAGTGTTAGGACAACCTTTTTTGCACCTTCCGCTAGTGCAAAGACTGTTTTTTTCCGCCATCAAAATAGCTAAATGGATTTGGATACGCCCATAAATGTTAGTTGTGCTTTGCAGTTTATGCTTTGTGTTAGATAATCAAAATAGAGCCTCAAGTCCTCAAAGGTAGATAAGTCCACCATATGCCCTTTGACTCAGCACAGGAAACACATACTTTTGTCTGATTCTGAGCCTCACTTCAAAGCAAATTTCATTGCCTCCCACAAAGTATTTAACGGAATGAAATCTGGAAGGACCTTAAAATAAAGCTGTTGTTCCTTTGGATCAAGAGGAGTCAGGTGAGGTGGTTCAGACAGCTCACAAGGATGCCACCTGGTTGGTATCCAAGGCAGCTGTTCTGCACTCATCCCGTGGGTGAAGGCCCAGATGTGACCCAGTACAATTTGGATGGAATAGAACTTTCTGATGGCTTGGAAATGCCAAGACAAATGGTTGGAAGATGATTGTAGAGTTGGAAAGACAAATTGACAAAGCTACTATGCAGCTGTGTCGGTCACTCTGTATGCTGCTTGGTAATGAGTAAAAAAATGACCATTTTTGAAATCCAGCCTTTTCTTTCCTCAGACACTTTTCCACTGACTAAGAAGCACTGCCATTTGTTACAGTCAGTCAATGCTCCATTCTGTGGTTCTTCAGGAGGGCACCTCCAAATCATTCAAATTATTTTTGCCTTGCACAAAATTGTATTGAATTGAAAGTGATACGATTTGAAAATACTGTAAAGCTTTACATTCAAGTCATAACTTCTTAGTGCTTTTTCATTTTAGGGAATCCATAGTTGGCATTTTCACGTGGAGCAATGCTGATGCCCAAGTTAAAGCTGGATTCTGGAAGCTTAACTTCAAGTGGTGACCTGTTCAGAATTTGTTTCGCCTAATAAAGCAGAATTTGCCTTTTGGCAGCAGGCCTCCAAATTTATCCTTCACAGGGAGATTTATATTGCCTTGATATTTTCTGCAGATAAGTCTCAATACATTTCTTCATTCCCCACTGTTGGCTGCATCTTCTGCATGTCTTGCCAAGATGTCCAAAGACCCTGCTTACAGGAACTTGTTTCCATGGACTTGAGGCCACAAGCAAGAAAAATGGAAAGAAAACAAAAAATCGAACTCTACCATTTTGTCTATCTACTTTCTTACAGTTTCCCTAAGTGTTTATCTGTTTGGTACTGTTTGGATGTTTTATATGTTAAGTCCTGGCAGAAGACCTGCAGTAACACCTGGTTCTGTTCCTGACATGCTTGGAATGTTCTGTCATTTCTCTCCTTTAGCTGAAATACATTATCTTGTCCACCTTCTGGGAAAAAAAGAAAGTGAAGGTATATCTGTTTTTTCACAGGTTATCAGAAATATTGACTCTTTTCCATTATTTAAGTCAAAACTCAATGCCCATCTGTTTAAATTGGCTTACTCGTTTTAATCCAATTGCTGTCTAATTATATACATAACTCCTGTTTTAATTATTTGTTTTTATTGTTTGTCTTTGATGTGCTATGTAAGGTGACCTCGGGTTTTGGAAAGGCACCCACAAATAAAATGAATTATTATAATAATAATTATTATTAAGACCTAGCTGGTCTCCAGAAGTAACTTATTATAAATGGCCCTTATACAGTTGTACACACAACTCCTTCTACTGACATTACTACATCAGGAAATCTAAGATAAAACTGAGGATTCCATTCATGAATGATTAATGCTACTATAGAATTCTGATACTTTATTCATCCCCATAAGGACACTGTCTTTTCATTTGTGCCATCTTTCTCTCCATGAGACACAGATACAATAAGCAGGTGAGAGTAAGCTTGGGAGGGACAGTGCAGGCCCCTGGAGCATTAGACAGTTGGGGGCCTTGCTCAAGGGTCCAATGGTGGCATTAGTCTGCCAGCCTAGGGATTCAAACCAGTGACCTTCCAATCATCTGTCCCCCACGCCCCCATCACCACCAAAAAAAGAAAAGAAATGTTTCACAAATTTACAGGAGCAAATATATGGGGGAGCAAATATACTCACACTGAATACTTATTTAAAATCTCACAATATCTGTAGTTAATGTATAAGGTGAATAAATATAAGATCTGTTACTAGATAACGTTGTCAAATGAAAGAATATTAGGATGCTTCTGCTCCGGTTACTCCTGATGTTATCAGATTAGCAGGTCAAAGGATTGCTGCAGTATGGAACAAGACAGAAGGGGTGGAAGGAATTGATCAAGCAGAGAGCCCTTCTGTTTTATGGAGGCAATTCACTTAGTTGCGGTTCTGACAGGCTATGCATTTGAGAGTCAATTAGGAAATTAGTCCGAGAGTCCATTGCGATCTCTAATGCTGCGATAAATTTATCTCCAATCAAAACTACTATTAGCTGATTAGTTTATCAGGCAGAAACCCAAGGTATTTGAAAAAGATGGACTGGATGAACCTTGAAAAAATCTACAGAAGTGAACAAACGGGTATTGTGAGAAATTACTCAGCAAAATGGAAAATGCCTGCATCCTCTAACTGAAACCCAAATAAATTTTTCCACTAGTCTAGCATATGCCACATTATCTTATATTAAGGTGTTTGAATAAATTCAAGTGTAATTATAGCTCATTGGATCATTCATTACATTTCAACAAATAGCTCGAAACACCGACATTAAATCAGAATGATTAATATTAGTTTGGCTATGTGTGATATACAAATTTATGATTAAGCTGTAATCTGGATAACAGTATGAACTGAAAAGGGTGTAGACGTTCTGTTCCTCATCCTCTTCATTTCTATCATGTTTCCAAGCGTCCAAGTGTTGACTGACACGTGAAAAAACCAAAGGGAAATTAAATGTCTCTGTGAATATCAAGTTCACAATGTGCTGAGAGGAGAGAGAATTGTGCTTACTAATGATAATATGTCGATGCAGCCTCCTAGAACTCAACCGTGAAGGTTCTCAGAGCAATAGGTGGAGTGTTTCTTTAAATTAAGACTCTCATATTCAAGAGTAGGACAAACTGGGTTACTTTCTTATGCATAGTGCAGAGATTAGGGAGATGCAGAAATCTTATTCTCACTGAAGTGCATGGGGCATGAGGTACCTAAAGAGTTCTACTATCTACTACTACTCCACCAATCAGTTCACTAAGCTGTGTTTTATTTTATCATTTCTTTCTTGCATATAAATATACACATATGTCAAGCAGTCTGGAGAAGGCCACTGTCAGGCTGGAGTTTATGTTTCTGGCATTTCCTAGATCTCCCTTCACAGAGACAGGAAGGGTGACAGTTATTTCCATACTGCCATGCTGTCAGTTTCATATTGTATTCATCAATACATTGTGGGTATTCGGTTGTTCTTACAGTACAACTTAAATTTTCAATTTCAGTTGGAGCTCTCAGATATATCACTATAATTTATCATTTCTACCTGGACGTTATGTTAAATGCATCGGTATGTCGAAAATTCACAGCCTAATGCCTGTATATCCTAATGTCATGAATTGATTTATTACTGTTTAATTCCCCCATACATACGGGTTTTTATTTTTCTAATCACAGTTTGCTCAGGAACCATGGTTCAGTGACATGGTTTGTTTGAATATTAGCCTATGCATTGTTTTAGCAGGTTACTACATTACAGACAGCTCAGGTTTTGTATTATGGCATAACATGATGGATGGTCTTCTCTCAGGTGATGTATAAGGCTTTACCATATGCTTAAAAAATTGGCGAGTCATTCCCAACAATAACTCCATCTTTATTTCTGGACCCAAAATGTGTCCACATGGCGAAACAGGTCCAGGAGGACCATGATCACCTCTGAAAAGCACAAAAGCTCAGAGGGAGAAGGAGCAGTCACCCAGCTGGTCAGCTACTGGAGGGGAGCTGGAAAAGTCCACCTCTCTGACATCGTTTACTCCTGCAGTTTCTCAGATGATGGAAGATTGTGGTCCTGCACAGGGACTGGATGGCACCCTACCGGCACCAGGTCTGAGAAAGCATCCCACACCAACTTTTAATAATCACAACTTTTTTTTTTTTATTGATCCCCGTGGGGAAGTTCCTTTATTGGGGAAATTCTTTTTCACGCCTCCCTCAACTTGCTCATTGTAGAGCAAGCTGTCCACCAAGTGCTGATATGAGCACACTAGTGGACGGAGGTACCCCAGGAGTCATGGGAACTGTGAATCTCCGCTCTTGGTGACATCACTAGCCCCCTCAACGTCTCAAGGACTTTGTGATGGACTTTATGGTTGCTTGGGACAGCTTACTCCACAAGGGGGGAAAATGTGACACTAGGACCATTTTAAAGGAAAAGGCATATGACCGTGTCCCCCAGGGGGTCTGTGTAGTGTACTTTGGGAGTTTAGGGTACCAGGTCCACTGTTTGGTCCACTGTTTGAGGCAATTATAACCAGAGCAAGAGTTTGGTTTGCATTGCTGGCAGTAAGTTAAACATATTCCTGGTGGGTATTGGGCTGTTAGGCCTGCCTTTCTGTTTATAACTTTTATGGAGAAAATTTCAAGGCGCAGTCAAGGGGTGGAGGGTGTTTAGTTCATTCACCTCAGGGTTGCATCTTTATGTCTTGCAGATGATGTGGTCCTGTAGGCTTCATGTAACTGTGACCTCCAGCAGGCACTGCCGCAGGGATAAGGATCAGCACTTTGAAGCTAATGGTCATGGTTCTCAGGAAAAGGGTGGATTTCCCCTTCCCGGTTGGGAATGAATTACTGCCTCAAGTGGAGAAGTATTTTAGGTTCTTATTTACAAATGAGGGAAGAATGGAGCAGAAGATTGATAGGCAGATCCATGAAGCATCAGCAGTTATGTAGACAGTGTCCTGGTGAAGTGAGAGCTGAGTAAGAAAGCAAAGCTATTGATTTACCGGGTGATCTATTTTCCTATTCTCACCAATAGTCACAAGCTCTTGGTAGTGACTGAAAGAATTAGAAGTGGCAGAAATATCCTTCAGGGAGTCTGGGCTCAGTCTTGGACACAGGGTGAGGAGCTCGGACATTCTGGAGGAGCTCAAAGTAGAGCCACAGCTCCTCTGCATTAAAAGGAGCCAGCTGAGGTGGTTCAGGCATTTGTCTATGATACCATCTGGATGCCTCTCTGTAGAGGGACGTCAGGAATGTCCAATCAGGAGGAGACCCTAGGGCAGATCCAGGACATACTGATGGGAGAATATGTCTCGGCTGGACTGGGAATGTCATGGTATCCTGGCGGGGAAGCTGGAGGTGTTGACTGGGGAGAGGGATGTCTAGACACCTGGGAAAAGTCTCATAATTAAAGTTCTATACACACAATCATGCAATAACAGTCCCACAGACAGGGTGCACTGCATTTCATTTTTTGCCAGTGGAACATTTGTCTAGGTAGTGGGAAACATGGAGAATCTGAGTAAAGACGCCATTTGCCAGTAATTTTTGCTGTTCTAAAAAATTTCAACACCTTAGCCATATTCTACGGTGAGATATCCATGCTGGCCATAAAAGAATATCTTTATGGATTGGTATGCAAGACCTATTAATACAATGTCCTACCAAGGCATGTTTATATAGCCTAAAAGTTGCATGATGCTAAAATTAGAATTAGAATACATTATATTGTACCCATATCCCAATCTGTTCTGCACTGGGGGGAGAAAGGAATCGGAAGTCCTTTCACAGCCTCAAGTGTGCAGGTATTGTAGTATATATTTTTATCAATTGATTTAATATCTCTCTATGCTGGTGTCATATATATCAACTTTAATGACATCCCGTTCTTAATACATAGGGTTTAATATAGAGTTGTCCCACCCTTTGCAGCTATAAGTTTCAACTCTTCTGGGATGGCTGTCCACAAGGTTTAGGAATGTGTTTATGGGAATTTTTGACCATTCTTCCAGGAGAGCATTTGAGAGGTCAGCCACTGATGTTGCACAAGAAAGCCTGGCTCACAGCTTTAACTCATCCTAAAGGTGTTCTATTGGGTTGAGGTCAGGGCTCTGTGCATGCCAGTCAAGTTCCTCCACATCAGACTTGCTCATCCATGTCCCTATGGACCTTGCTTTGTGCACTGGTGCACAGTCATGTTGGAACAGGAAGGGGTCATCCTCAAACTGTTCCCACAAAGTTGGGACAAGGGGCCAAGCCCAACCCCTGAAAAACAACCCCACACCACAATCCCCTTCCACCAAACTTTACGCTTGGCACAATGTAATCAGGCAAGGACCGTTCTCCTGGCAACTGCAAAAACCAGATTCATCCATTGGATTGCTAGACAGTGGAGCATGATTCATCACTCCAGAGAACATCTTCTCCACTGCTGTAGAGTCCAGTGTTGGTGTGCTTCACACCACTGCATCCGCTGTTTTGCATTGCATGTGGCGATATAAGGCTTGGCTGCAGCTTTAACTTCACACTTCTGTCTGTCTGAACGGTAGAGCAGTTAATATTCGATGGGGAGTGAGCAGCAGGGTTCTTCCTGGAGTCAACAGTAGGGATGCAAATTATCGAGTAATTCATTAATCAATAGTTGTTTCATCTTATCGATCGATGATCGATTAATTGCTA
>JAABNX020000076.1:264694-281566 GCA_015163995.2 Mormyrus lacerda
CCCATTCTGACATTCAGTTTGGAGTTCAGGAGATTGTCTTGACCAGGACCACACCCCTAAATGCATTGAAGCAACTGGAATGTGATTGGTTGATTAGATAATTGCATTAATGAGAAATTGAACAGGTGTTCCTAATAATCCTTTAGGTGAGTGTATCTACACTTTATATATTATTAATATTTTTGAACTAGTAAATTCACATTTTCTGAAATTACTTATCCAGTACAGAACTGCAGCAAGGTAACCATACAAAATGGAGGAAATGTGCAAACTACTTACACAAGGACAAGTAGGGGGAATGAAACGCACAGGCCTAAAAGTGTGAAGCCACAGTGCTATTAACATAAAAAAAACCCTGTTCAACATATAGCACATTTTAATATCTTGTAACAATCTCCATGCCTTTCCATGTTGTGACTGCACAACGTGCTTTCCCAAAAAAGCTCATTTAACCCAGCGTGACAGAACTCTTTAAAGAACTCAAGAACCTTTTAATTACTATAATGTCTCTTTAAGAATGTTAGTTAAAATGGGCTTGAGATTGAAAAGAGAAGTGAAATAAGTTCAAGTGAAAGGTATAATTATGATGACTCGATGTCTCTTACGTGCGCATTTTTTTTCTTAAAAGATCTTATCATCTTCTATGGTGTGTATCTTGTTCACCACTGTCTCAGCTGTCACTACATCTGCACTAGATACTTTTGGACACAACCTCATTTGCCATCCTCATTTGGGTCTCATAAGCATTGGTAAGACCACTCCATATTACAGCTGCAGCCACAGGAGTCTGTTCATCCATTCACTCGTTGGACTTTTTGTCTACGTGTTGGTGTGTAATTCCAGATTTTGGGTTTTGTTTGATTTTGGAATTTATTTTCATTAATGCCATTATTTGCACTTGGACACAATATATTCAGTATATTGCGCTGAATGTACGTCACATTTGTAGTTTGTGTAGTGTATTGTTTCTTGTACATATTTTTACCCTATATTTTTACCCTTTTACCTGAATGCTTTACAGTATCATATTTAGGTTATCAATTTATAAATGTAAAAATGAATGTTCTTTTGCTATCAAAAAGATTTGTCTTACAACCACATACCCAGCAGATGGTTATACTGAGCCTGGAGCCAACCATCAGAATACCATCAGAGAATGCCAGTCCATCACAGGGTACCCTGCATTCAATTAATTGGACCCATCTATACTCAGTGACAAAAAAAGTTAAGCATCCAGAAGTAATGGTCTGATTTGGATGTAATTTGGCCCACATGCAGACCAGCTATGGGTATGTAAATGATTCAGTTTGCAAGGAGCTGGCACGTCTAGTCACCAGACACAGAGGATGCCTCGTTGACGCATTAGACAGCATTACCAGCACTTGATGAACCAATGGGCACGTGAGGGCACCCACACACATCGTGAAGGTTCCGGTCGCCCAAGACAGACCACACCAAGCAAGGATTCTCATATTGTGTGGCAAGCAATACAGAACCCTGTGACATCTGCACCTGCCATCCTGACACAGGTATTGTACACCTTGCACCATCCTACAGTGTGTCTTGATGACTGGCATCAGCCAGACTGCAGGTCCGCTATCCCATGCGTAGGCTGCTGTTGACACCAATGCAGAGACAGCTGCATTTGGAGTCGTGCTGTAACCAGGAGGCATGGACTGATGACAAGTGGCGTCGTACCATGTTCAGTGATGAATCTTAGTTCTGCATTACCATGCATGACCGTCGTGTATGGCATCGCCAAGGGGAGAGGACCAATCCCACCAATATTATGGAGAGACACAACAGCATTACTCCTGGCATCATGGTGTGGGGAGCCATAGGGTATGACTTCACATCATCTCTGGTAGTGATTCGGGGACCCTGACAGCACAGCGCTACGTCAGTGACATCCTGCGTCCACATGTCTTACCCTCCCATGAGACAACACCCTGGTACAGTTTTTCAACAAGACAACACCTGTCCTCTCACGGCACATGAGTCTTTGGACTGCCTGTATCATGTTGAGGTCCTCCCGTGGCCAGCCAGGTCCCCTGATCTTTCTCCAATCAAACATGCGTGGGATCAGCTCGGACGTCAACTCAGACCCAGTGCCAATCTGCAGGATCTCGAGGGCCAGTTACAACAGCTGAGGGCTGACTTGCCGCAGGAGAGGACACAACAGCTGTATGACTCCCTTTTGCACCATATTGCCGCATGTATCCAGGCCCGGGGGGCTGCCACACCCTACTGACTGAACCAGCAGTGTGCCCATACTGCCAACTCTATTTTTCACTTGATCTGATATTATAATCATCGCGATACAGTCACATGACCTTTCACCACGTGCAGATTCATTTAATTTCCATCACTCTGTCTGGGTGCTTAACTTTTTTGTCACTGAGTATATATAGTATCATATACTGACACCGAACGCAATTAGCAATGATTTTTCTTTATTATCTCTTTTCTGTATTTGACGTTCAGAAAAGAGAAACTCTTGTGCTTCAGTTTTGCTTCACTTTCACTTTTTCACTTACTCACTGGTTTTGGTCACTTTAAAGCGAATACAGTATGACTTTGTACCAATAATATGAAACTAGCTGCTTGTGTTATTCACCAAATTAGGCCAGCAATTAAATTTCTCCCATTTGTAAAAAGTTACCTATATGAGCATATGCCAAATGAGCAATACAGACGCCCCTATCCGGCCAGCACAACTGGAGAGTGCTAAAGTAATGCAGTTAGAAAGCAGTACATCTGTGGCTCATTATTCAGCTGATCCCTTTGGTTTTAAATTGGACATAATGGCGCTTTAAATATCCATGTATTAAATGAATATATTGACAAAAAGTTAGCTGAATATATATACTCACTTCATAATCGACACACAAATAATAACAGTTGGTTTGGTGGAGGACATTTCTGAGCAGCATCACGGTCCCTCCTGAGGTGCCTTATTCTTGATGCTCCTTCGCAGGTAGCGTATGGCAGACAGTGCACTGACGTTAGCTAGGAGGGCTGCATTCCAGACGAAAAAAATGTCAGTAGCTTAATCATCACCATTTACAATCTACTGACTTTCTAACCAAAGCAAAAATAACTTCCATTATTCTTGACCACTGGCAATCATTTGCAAGCTGCTCAGCTTTGCTGTTTTGAGTTCTTAATAGAAAATGCATTACAAAGCTCGGCTCGTAAAATCATTTGTTGACTGAGATGCAGTATAATTACAGTGTTGTTGTTACGATCCTTTTTTTTTTTCTTCTTCTTCCGAAGTTGTTACTATCCTAATAACATGTTAATGTTGTGCCTAGGCTCAAGTGGGAGTATTACAGTACTTAGAAGGAGTACACTGTAAAATAACGATACAAAGTGCAATAGATACATAAACTAGTAATGCAGTTGTTTATTATCATTACCAAGTATTATGTACTGTACATAATTTTATGTGCTATACTTTTGCATAACTGGCGGCACAGTAAGTTTGTTTACATCAGCATCACCACAAACAATGCCCTGCAGTACAACACGCAATAGGATTTTTCCAGCTCAGTTATAATCTTATGGGACCACTGTCATAAATAAAGTCTGTCGTTGACCGAAGGGTCATTTTTGCTGCTTATGACTGTAGAGATGTTGAAGAATCGGTACTTACCAGCTTTCCAAGTGTCACCTGCCTGAGGACTGGCAGACCTAAGGACCCAGGAGGCGAATGCAATGCAGATCATGCACAAGTCCGACTGCCTAAGAGGCAGGAAGCGGCTGTCCCTTCCTGAATGAAAGATAGGCAAGGGGCGGCACATATAAACGTCATCCATCTACATTTATTCAGCCATACAATGATAAAAGTGACAGAACAATATAAATAGTACAATTATCTCCCTCTAACATGGTCAGGCAATGACCAGGAAATCCTTTGGTATGATGTCACTGGTAGATGCCTTTTCTTCCTTTATATTTGTTTAGAGTAATCAGTTCATTGTTTAGGAAGATCGAGCAGTCTGACTGATTGCCTTCTTTTTGCAGAGAATACATTGAAAGCTAAATTAGATCAGGGTTAGGTTCACATTAAAAGAAACGGACACAATGAAAAACGAAGGTAAAAGACACAAAGAACATACATAATAAAGATTTTCCATAATACTGATTCTGGATTATAATTATCAGTTGTGCAACCATGGGACAAGATCCTTTTATAGCCCACTTGCCCAATACGTGTTCCTGTCACCTACAGCTCACCTCTCTGTAGGTCAGGAGACTTCCTGTTCTTACACTGTGATAAGATCAAGTTCAGCTGAAAAAGTTCCTGGATTGACTTCACACACTTAAAGTGAAGCAGAGCAACGAAAGGGCAGACCTACCAATCAAAAGGTTTTGGCAGTAGACACATAAGTAGACAGACATGAGCAGGGCATTAAAGGGACAGGGGAATATACCACTGCACTGGGTACAGATGGTAGACTTATGGCAGTTTGGAGAGTTAAAGATCCTTTAAATCCTACGAGAATCTATTTTTTGCAAGCCAGCTATGCCAGTCATGTTTGGCATAGAGTATTTGGCACAGAGTTGAAGAAGATGAATGAGGGAGGTCATGTAGTCACTAGCTCTTACATCAGTACACTCAAGCCTACTATGTTTGGTCTGCCTTTGAGTAACTCTCACTGTGCATATAGGGCTCGATTCTCCCATGCGCTTCAGTCAGAAAAGCACATAGTCACACACTTTTTTCACTTAAGCATATTCTCCCATCAACTTAAGTCTGGGGTTTTCTCATGTTTAGGCTAGATACACACTTTGGGCAGAGAAACACCAAAATATGGATGCGTTGCATGTAAATGACCCTTACATGCATTCTAACACTGAATTAAGTGCATTTTGGTGGAGGTATTACGTCATGCGCCTCCATACAGCCAAATGCAGTTTTGCAGTTTACAAAAAGCCAAACATGTAACAAAATTAACTTTTTTTAAATTAATGTGTATCACACATATAGAAGCAAATGTTACAATGAAAATGCATCTAAATAATTCATATAATTATATAAGAATTATATAATGCAATACAATATAGAAACATATAAGTATATACAAAGTACATTACCATTAGACAGGATATAAATAACATCTGCCTTGTCAAGATGCCTAGCAACTGAATCAAATTAAATGAGTAAAAACATGGGTTCAAAGGAAGTAGGGTATCCTAACAATCCTAAGCCACAGTGCATGTCCTCGCACTCGTCAGAGAGCAGGGCAGACCAAGAGGGTCTCGTCTTGATGTACTTCAACTGATTGACACTGAATGCATTAAATGTTTCTGAGTGGATTGTGAAAGAGTCCATTCTGAACCAATACAGGACCGTACCGTCCGACCCTGCCCCTCATGTCTCCTCCCCCTTTGGCCATTAGGTGTTGCTGGCCATCCTGTCCTTCCCCCCTGTCACTTGCCCTTAAGCCTCTAGTGTTTCCATTGCCACCTGGACTACTGCATAACTCAGTGGGCTGAAGATGCAGCTCAGATTCCCAGTACCTAATACCTAATATTGAAGTAAGTATTTGGTTGAACCAGACCGGTTAAAATCTTGTATACCTGGATTATGTCCCCACTTAATCTCTTTTTCTTGAGGCTGAACAGATTCAGCTCAGCTAACCTCTCCTCATAAGACATTCCCCTAAGACCAGGAATCATTTTTGTAGCCCTATGTTGCACCCTTTTTAATGCTATGGAGTCCTTCTTAAGGTAAGGCGACCAACCCTACACTCAACCATGACTTAAACTCCACACACCTAGAGGGATAACCTGACATCCTATAGGCCTTTTTAATTGCTTCCCCACATTATCGAGAGTGGGACATGGAAGGATTAACATGCACAACAAAATCTTTCTCACAATCAGCTTCCATTATTTCAGTGGAACCCATAAAATACGTATGCTTCATATTTCTGTTCCCTGCATGGATTACCATTTGTCGACATTAAATTTCATCTGCCAGATATCAGCCCAGTCACCAATTAAATCATAATCCCACTGTAGCCTCTGTGCAGCTGGTTCAGTATCTGCTACACCACCCACCTTGGTGTCATCTGCAAATGTAACCAATTTACTGTATATATTAGTGTCAGTATCGTTTATACCACACCATACACTCAAGCCCCCTGTTACATTGTGCCTCTAATAACTACCTGCCCTTTCCTATCTGTCAACCAATTTTCAATCCAAGCTGCTATAGTTTCTAAAATCCCTGCTGCTTTGAGTTTAAGCAGAAGCCATTTCTGGGGGACAACATCAAAGGCCTTCTGTAAATCTAAGTAGGTTACATCATAGGTATTTTTATGATCAATTTCACTCATAGCTTCCTCAAAGAACTGAAGTAGATTTGTTAAACAGGATCTACCTCTCCTAAATCCATGTTGGCTATCCCTCAGAATGTTATTTGGATACAGCTAATCTACTATTTTCACTTGGATTATAGCTTCCATTGCTTTTCCAGTTACCACATCAGCAGGTAAGGAGCTCTGAAATAGCAAAGGTCAACAAATAATATACCTCATATCTTTTAAAACTATAAGAAAGATGCCATCAGTGCCCTGTGATTTGTTTATTTTGATCTTAGCGAGGCTTTGTAGCACATTACTTTCAGTTATAAATATATGAGTCAAAGATAAAGATGGATTACGAATGAGTATCAGTATTTTACACATGTCCTCTACAGTAAGTACCTGTGCAAAATCATTAATCATTAAACTCATTAACTCATGCCTCTTCAGCAGTTTTTTTTTTACATAATTTCAATATACCTAATACAGGGATGTCAAACTGCAGTCCTGGAGGGCTGGAGCCCTGTGTAGCTTAGTTCTTTCCCTGTTCCACCACAAATGATTCAGCTCAAGAGCTGTGTGGTAATTAGCACAAGGAGTTGAATCAAGTGTGTTAACTGAGGGGAAACCCAAAAATGTGCAGGGCTCCAGCCCCCCAGGACTGTAGTTTCACACCTATGACATAATAAGTTAAGGTAACTCAGTTGTTCGGCACAAAATTCAAGCACTACATTTTAGCGTAACATTTTGTTTTTAGTTGGAAGACCCTTATGCTGGTGAGAATGATGAAATATAAGTGTTGTGGGCTACCTCCATGCTTTCATTTTTCAAAATGAAAGAGTTTCTGTGGATTTCAGTTAGGTTTACAATATAAATGAAATAGTCCATGTTCCACGTTTTGCTTGTTGCCAAAATCATCACGAGCATAACGCCCTCTTCTGGTTTGATGAATTAAATCTACTTCTTGCATGGCTGTGCCGTATTTTTCAGCTTACAAACAAGTATGTGTGTGTGTGCTAATGAGGGAAGAATATACATAACTCGAAAGCCTGTAACTCTTTAAGCACTTTTTTGCTTGATGAGAGAATAGACCTTTTTTTTTGCTTGATGAGAGAATAGACCTCTTAATGAATACATTTAAGTACAGTCAATAGGCATAGAGGACTAAGGCTATAAAAAGAGGAAGAGGAAAGGAGCATGCCCTGATTACAGCGTGGTGCCACACCCACCACACGACCTACCACCTCAGGGATGAGAACCCAAGTGCATCCATGTGGTGGGTGATACCTCAGCACTATACTATTCTGAATGGAACAGTTTTTTCCAGTGGCTGGAGTGCCAATCCTGCCACCAACTCCCAAATCTTCCCTGTAAGTTGGAGGACATCCTTACAGGGCTTGATGTCGTTTAACATCATACCCAGGACAAACAATTGCAGGTTAAGGGTCTAATGGCGTTGGATCTCTCCAGGCATTCACGGGATTCAAACCTTCCGATGCTGGCAAAGATTCTTAGCCTCAGAGTAACCACTACAAGGAGCTTGAGATTATCACAGTAAAGAACACTAGACAAGGTTATAAATGTAAGAGCAGAATCAAGATGTGAAGACGCATTGTTCTAACTCTCTTGAGTTTGACCATGTAAAATGCGCATATTAAGGTTAACAAAAGAACACAGTTATATTTATTTACCGCATGAGTATTATTATTCAATATTTAGGATCATAAAAGACTTACTTGGGTCAGTGAGTGTTGCGATAAGATTTACATGCTGCTCCTGAAGTTCTATCATCTGTCTAAAGACCCAGGATTCCAGGTGGTAGGTTTGTGCTAAGCTATGACTGTAAGCCTGCTGTTTTGGCGTCCTAGGGGGGGTTTTCTCATTGCAGTCAGTGGTTCTGAAGGTCGAGGAGCTGGGACTTTCCTTTGTACCAGTCAGTCCTGGGAGGCACAATCGTCTTAGTGAGAATGGGTTTCTCCAGAACAGGTCTTCAGTCCAGGTGTTGTCTTCAAAAAATTCCTCATATATGTCAACTGACGTAGCAGCGTTCCCAGTCTTCAAACCACTGTGGTCAGAGTTTGTCACAACTCGCACTGGGGCTGTTTCAAAATCATCATCATCAGACATGACGGGGGAGTCATCTGTGGGGTAAAAATCATACTCTGTAGAAAATCTGAGTCTTCGTTTACTGGACCGTGAATGGGTGAAAATAGGGACAGGTTCATTTTGGCAATTATCTGTTTCGATCAGAGGAAGGAAAAAATTACCGGTCTCAAAGTCTGAAAAGAAATAATCATATGTCTCAGGTACTGAATTTCCATGACTGGAGGGGCTGCTTGACTCTTTGTTGTCTACCTGTGTAGTCTCAATTTCATCTTCGTTGAAGAAATACTCAAATATTTCGGGAAAAGAGATATTGTTGTCTGTGAAGAATCCCCTGCAGAATAAAGGTGGACGTGAAGAATCCTTGTGGCTTTCCATAGCGGTAGGGCTAGAGGTTACACTGGAAATTGGTACAGCATCCTCCATGAGAGTATCATGCTGACAAGCAGCTTTCAGCCCAAGTCCTACACCTGGCTCAACTTCCAGGGCTTGGAGGTTTTGCACGCTGATGTTTTTGCAGATTTTTCGAAGGCGCTGCTGAGTACTGTTGAAGTTCAGGTGCTCATAGCCAGTTTTATAGGATTCATAAGATGTCCACATTTCATCTTCTAAGCCCATGTCAGGCCTTATACTTATGGGCTCCGGCTCACCGTCCCACAAAACTCCCTGTGCATTCTGACCTTGGTCCACAAAGTGTATTGGTGCTGGACTGGAAGTTCCTCTGACATTGTGAGTAAGGGGCAACTCTTCCTCCATATCTGAAAAGCTGGAGATATCCCCACTGGAGCTTTCAGGCTTGTAATCCCCTGGCTGAGTGAATATGCCTGAGTCCACAGCTTTCATCACAGTACTGCCCCGCATGTGAGAGGATATGCTGGAGTGCTGGGCGTTACTTACCAATTTAAGCTGCAGGATATCATTGATCGTTAGCTTTTCCATCTCATCCCAGAAGGAAGAGATAGCATAGACAGGGCGTGTGGATTCTCCATGTTCATGAATGATTGGTCCAGGTTCTGCCCCTGTTTCTGAAAACTGCACTTCTGGGCTACTGTCGGTATTGAGTTCAGAGTTGTCAGTAAGACTTATATCTTTATATTTGTGGGCGTGAACATGATTACTGCTTTCAGTACTAAACTCAGACATGTCACTTAGAGCCATATTTTCATTGGTGTCCATTTGAATGTATTTGCTGCTTTCAATGTCAGGAAGTACATGTGGAACATTCTTCTCATCTGATGTCTTTTTTAGGTCACCTGAACTTGTATGTGAGTCTGAGCCCGCGCAAATTGGATTAGGTTTACGGATTTCATTGCTGAGCTCAGAGTCACCAGTAACAGCTGTAATGCCATATGGATCCAGAAGTGCACATGGAACATTTCTCATTTCTGGCCTCTTAATATCGTCCAAGCTTTTGCGTGGACTTGCGGATAAATCCGATTTGCACAAAATACTTGATACTGTTGTCTCTGCATCAGTTTGACCATCTGCGCTTTGCTTGCTTCCTGTTTGAGGAAAATTCAACTGATCTCCAGATTCAAGAAAAAAACTATTACCACTTAATGGTGACGTATTGTCTGAAACGGGTACATTGTGGTGTGAACTCATCTGGTGACTCTCGGTATCATCTCTGTGATGAATCCCTATGTCACATTTTATTTTTACATCATAGTTGCTTGGTGGACTTTCCTGTTCAGCTGCTGGACAGTCTCCGCATACTGTGCTGGGATTCATGTCCTGTGAATATAACTGTAGATTTTGTTCATTTTCGTTTTTGTTCGTTTTTTTCTGGTCTACATGGGCTTGTGTTTGTTTGGATGCAGACAAGCTGTCCCATCTTAGTCTGACTTCATACGTGCCATTCTGAGGATATTCTGTATCCTGTATAATTTCCAAATTATTCTTGTCTGAAGAAAATGTCCTGCTTATCAGACGTCCTTCGTCAAACTTGCTAGTATCTTGAGTATTCATCAGTAAATAGTGTGCTTGGTCAACCTTTGGATTCCCTCCGTCTTTTTCCAGACAGCTGAATTCCTCTAGATTGATTTCCATTACAGCTTCTCTGCATTCAGTGGCATTAAATTTTTTCAATGTGTTTATTTGCAACTTATCCTGAAGTCCCTCAATCTGCTCAGTTTCATTGTTAATTCTGCTGTCTTCCAATGAATGCATCTGTAAATCAGGTCTACCTCTCTCTTCCTCACTGCCATGGATATTATTCTGTACTACTGGATGAATATGTGAGTGATATACTGACTTGTTCACAGTTAATGGTAGCTCAGGGACACCATGGTGTTCATGTATGGGTGAAGGCACACGATCACTAGAATTCCTACCTGCACAAGACACATAAATGTCACAGTCTGTGTATTTACTAGTGGTATTACCTACTGTCTCTGTGTTTTTATTTTTAAACAGTACGGTTTCGGGTTGTAAAGTACTGGCATCCATTGCAATATGCCATTGGCCTTCCACTGGGTTGGGTGAACTGAAACTGGGACCCTCAGTGCTTAGTTGCGTGTCCTTTACATCTGGTTCCCTTGCGCTTGTTTTCTCTTGGCCTTCTAAACATAAGTGGGTAGCAGGCATGGAGTTAAATAATTGTCCCTCAGTTGGTACATTAACATATTCAGTCACTTTGTTACTTTTGGGGAGTTCATCCTTAGTTTTCAGCTGACTCTCTCCATCAGTCTCCCCCATCGGTGCTTTCTTCCCATTGATCAGCAGCTCCACTGGAAAACTAATGGACTCGCTGGCGTGGATCTCCGAATCACTCTCACCACCAGCTGAGGATGTGTCCTCTGAGATTTGCTCGTTGCTTTCTGTGCTCTGATAAGTGTCCTTCTGAGACTTCAAGGGTCCCTTTAGTGCAACATGCTCATGATATTTCTCAGTGAACCCAGCCAGTTTCTGCCCACTCCCAGTTGCTTCTGCAGCAGGTCTGCATGTGAGACACTCCTCAGGATCTGACAGACTTCTTAGCCTCTCAAAGAATCTGTTCACTGCCTCCAGAGGCCTGTCCTCTTCACTGCTCGAAAGGACGTCCTCAGGATCCCTGGGGTCACCCGTGCTGATATAACTGTCCACCAGCAACCCCTCACAGTCTGGGGGACCGTCAATGGTGCATTCAACATCAGTGTCCCCATCTGAGGGGCCGCTATCTACATCGTCAGCATCGCTTGCTCCTGATGCCTCGGAACTGGCCATTGCTGGTGACAGAAGGTCGCACTCCTCACACTCATGGAAAAAGGAATCCCAGTCAAGCTCCGAGATACGTACGCTGTAGTCAAATTCATCCATAATGAGGGGGCATACATTAATCCCACCAGCATCTGTAAAAACTAACACAGCATTTCCACACTTTCAGCAACGATGTTATCTCTCAATGGAAAGCCTCTATTTCCTCAGTCGGACCCAATCACATCTTGTACATTTTACATGCTACTACTATCTTCCACATTGTGCTTTTCCTTCAGAAGTTCTATGCAGTCACACAAAACAGAATCGTATCAATAGAAACAACCGAATGGGTATACAAAACCAGTTTTTTATATTTTAGGTTTGTTTGCGGCTACAAAAACTCCTGCAGAAGAATCTCATCTACTTTCTCTGAGAGCACAGCTTGCTGCCTCCAAGATCTCGCAAGAGTACAAATGATATGGATGTGGAATGAAGCACATTGCTAAAAGAATACACTGTGAATGTACTACAGCACCATGGATAACTAAAAGCCTGTAGCTAAACATTTTATTTTTCAAATGAAGTAAAGGTCATTTGCCGTTTCCACAAATGTTATGTGTGGAATTTAAATATATATTGAAATGTTAATGTATTAATGCTTAACTCAGTTTACTTATAATGATACTGATAAAACTACAGATTATATGAATCAAACTTTACCTACACAACTTGTGCTGCTCCTTGCTGAATAATATTACAGTATTTCCACACTGAGTATGAAATGAATATGGATTGTAAAAACACACAAGACACAATCGACTGAGCTACTACGTCATAGTATCAGCTTCTCAACCAGATACTTACCCAATATTTCTTACCATAATGCATTTTTTAAATTAACCACGAATGTCGTGAAGTAAAATCCTAGTCTCATTTTGATTCAGTGTCTAATGCTAAACGATTTACCATTATTATTCTCAACACCTGTTTTCATATATCCTACACAGCATGCTCCTGGAGCCAAGGTGCGGTTCTACCTGTCTCTGGGATTGTGGTTCTCCTCTCCCGCAATTTCTAGCACCTTAGAGCAAGTAGGGCTCTCCTGCAGCCATAACCCGGATGGCCTCTAGACCCCCCAGTCATACACTGAGTACTTCTGCTGTATAAATAGAGTTGCTATGTCCAACCACACGTAAACTGTGCCCTGTGACAGGAGGGTTACGTTACAGCACCTTAAAATAGAAGTCTTTTCTGGAGAGGTGTTGGTAGGAAGTCACGTATTTTCATTGTGTGGTGCTTAGCGGTGTGGCCTTCAGTCAAGTCCTTCTGTTTGGTTTAGGAGATGTCTACAAAATAATGTAATATAACATACCTCGCATGTTGTCTCTTAACAAGCAAGAATTGCCCAGGTGTCGTATTACCTCACAAGTCAGCTGAGGCTCATGACGGCATGTTAGTCACATGATCGAGTGATGTGTTCCAGCCAGGTTCCAGACTTTGTGACTGTGACGTCATGGGAAAATGGAAAAGGGTGTCACAGTGGAACAGAAAAATGACTGTGGAAGACCGCCATGTCCCAGATTAGAATGCACCATGAAGCACTGGTATGACTGGCTGCTGATGGTCTGGAAAATATACATATAAACAGTGTATATACACATACACAATTATACATATACACAATTACTTATACCTTTGTCAACACAAATTTAGTCACCTTGAAGCATAATTTCTAACGTGAGTTTAAGAGGCAGGCAAAGCTGCATATTCAGACATTAAGCAATTTAAAAGCATTCTAGAGCTAAATAAGAAACATAACTTGCATGAGAAACTTAAGGACTGGAGTAAACCTATATAAAACTTGGGGGAACTTGTTGCTATTCAGATATAGACATGGCTAGGCCTGGAATTGAACTCATATCTCCCTCAAACCTCTTTAGTACATTCATAACGTAACTTAATACAATGAACCTCAAAGGGAAATAAAAATGTTTATTGGGTTAAATTTTAGAGGGAGACACGCAAAAGATATTCACTTCTTGAAAGTGCTGTTCTGTTTCATTTGGATTATTTGCCTTTGTGGTCCCCAAAAGCGTGGTCTCTCATCTGAGTCCATGCTTAGCAGATTTAATTAACTCAATAACACCGGTCAAAATGCAGACGAAGGTCAGAAACGATCCAAAAGGAGACAAACACAAAATCACAACCACAAAATCAATCCACAAGAACTTTCAGAGATATATTCGAAAATGTATATGAATCCCTGGGCTAATGACTTCAACAAAAGATAAATGAAATCAGGAGTCAGCAAACCTGCAGACTAATCAATGAAATGGGATTAGAGGGGCTACTTTGACTTTTTGATATCAATAAAGGTATTATGGTGAGAGAACAAAGGGGATCCCAATGCTGTCAATAGTAGGAGTAGCATAAAGACAATTGAAAAATCTTTTACTGATACGGGACCAAAAAACTCTTCATTGGTAAATAAAAGTCCATCAGAGTTATACATACAGGACACCATTTTCCAACCAGTATTAATAAAACAGTGATTTTCTCAAGTTTCCAAATAAAGTAGGTGTGGGATGGTTTGATTTTTAGCTGTGAATACTTTGATTCTGTGCAATGTCACAGCCGCAGCTGTGCGACCCTGACCAGGATCAGCATTTGCAAGAGAGATTGATTTATATACTGCTATTACGAATTTTGGCCACAAGATGGCAATGCAGACCAGGATTATGTGTTGAATGACGCCCTTCAGACAAACGTATTTACATATATTTACGTAGCAGCGAAGTACAACCCAGAAAGCAGGGTCAACCAGTCCCTGGGGCATTTGGGATTAAAAACCTTGATTCTGATATGTCTCTGCTGCCGTGTCTCGAAACTGCCTATATGTGTGTCCATCCGGTAATGGCCTGTCGTCCAGTCTTGGTTGTTCCGTTGGCTTGGCCTTCCTGGTACAAACTCAGTTGGGTCCTTTTGATCACAGACACAGCATCCTAACCATGTGAACCACACAAAAATGCTAATTTTTTTAAAAAAAATTCTAATTACAATGTTCATCTATCATCCACTAGATTAGTATATGGCTTGGGGTCTTACAGGAGAGCAGAAGACCAGGGACACTCTGGATGCCAGCACATTGCAAGGAATTCTGTGAACGCAGTTTTACTCAGCCTGTTGACACAGCAGGTGGAATTTTGCGTTTACATTTGTTAGTGAAGCCCACTATGGCAAAGCAAAATGTTTAATAGTCATCCAAGTGCACACACAAATTTATTTATTTATTCATTTATTTTTATTGACATTGAACATCAAATCTCAAAATCATACTTATTTGAGACATAGAGAAAAAAAACTGCAGTTAACTAGAAAGAAACTATGTACAAGCAGGAAATGATATTTTCTCTTCAACATAAGCAATGATTTGTAAAAATAAAAACAAAGTCGTGCTTATGGGCTATTATATGTTTAAACCATTTTCCCCAAAGTGAAGTACATAAACTGTTCCAATGCTGTATGGTGCACCAAGTGTCAAGCACTCATTTCCGTGCACAAAATATATTCTGTGCCACAAAAAGTAATTTATGTAATCATGAAATCAAGTAATGCCTTGCTGCATTTTATCCACACAAAGACAAACACCAGAGTCCACAAAAGCATGAAGACCTTTTATGTGCACAGAAATCAAAAGGAATGTTTCATTTTGTGCACAGAACTGATATCAGCACCTTTCATTTCATGGAAAGAATGCTGAATGTACCATAGACAGTTGACCAGTGACTGTCCTGCCATTTGGATGAACAGGTCAAGTCACTGTAGCTCCATCTGCAGTTTGTGACACCAGTAATTCTACAAGGATCTGCAGACCATAAGTGATTCCTTTTATTCATATTTTTATGGGGCACTAGGCTCCCCATTCATATTTGCTATTTTATTGTTGCATTCTACAAGTGACTTACCCAGTGTGTCTGATCCGAACTGACGGGGACAGTGTTATTCAGGGGAAATTAACATACTAACATAGCCTATAATTGGAGGGAATTGGCGGCAAGATCTTTCACTGGCTTGGCTTAAAAATGTAAAAAACGTAATAAAAATGGTGACACTAATGAGTACACACAGCGGTAAACGTACGAGCCCAGGAGTTCCACCTGTCATTCGAAGATACTACT
This sequence comes from Mormyrus lacerda, assembly GCA_015163995.2. Classification (NCBI taxonomy): domain Eukaryota; kingdom Metazoa; phylum Chordata; class Actinopteri; order Osteoglossiformes; family Mormyridae; genus Mormyrus; species Mormyrus lacerda. Next base: position 280,467 of record JAABNX020000076.1, read on the forward strand.
CCACCCCCTCCCCCCCCGGGGGTGCAAGCCTACTGCAGGCTTTTCATGACTCAGGAAAGGATTAAATGCATTTCATGGTTCCACAAAAGCATTGAGTGATTCCACAGAACTAGTTTCATCCAGAAAATGACCATGTATCATCCATGACATACGTTTCATCCACAAAATGACTTTCTTTCATTCACAAAATGCATTTCGTCCACAAAGCCTCTGTGCCTGTGATCAGAAGGTTGCCAGTCACCAGACATCCGCAGGTCTCTGAGCGGTAGGGAGTAAATAGTGTTTTTGAGTACAGATGATTATATAAGGATACCATATTGTTTCCCCCATAACATATACAGTACCATCTATATTCTGCCTATCCTACTATATTGTAATCTACAATCATCAAATACCCAACAGCAGTCTGTCCATTTAATTCTAAAAGCACTATGCTCAGTCCATTATTAACTTCTATGTTGAAACTATGTTTCTAAGCTGATGATGCTCATAGATTATGAGAATTATACAAAGACTCAAGAGCCCTCCTCACCTTGCAGCTGGCAGTTTTGGCTTAAAAGTGTAAATTACATGCACACAACACTCATTCTAGCTGAAAAAAGGGGGGATGCAAATCTCAGCAGCTATAAAATTGGATAAAATAATGCACCCCCCTGTAGTATTATTGTTATTTTTTTCATAAATCGTGTAATCAAATGGTGCCACCAGTACATATTTGGGGCTCTTTTGGCTTTGCTATCGCAAGAACTTAAGAAATCTACAAACGAGAAGAGGCCGTTCGGCCAATCAAGCTGGTTTGGGGAGAACTTAACTGATAGCTCAGAGTTATTAAAATCTTATCTAGCTCTGGTTTAATGGAACCCAGGGTTTTAGCTTGTTCTACACTAGCAGAAAGTCTATTCCTGCGCTGTGTAAAGAAGTGCTTTCTCAAATTCATTTTAAAATGTTCTCCCGCTAATTTCCACTTATGGCCACGAGTTCTAGCATTTAAACTAATATTGAAATAACCATTTGGCTGAACATCATCCAGACCTGTTAGAATCTTATATACCTGGATCATGTCCCCCCTTAGTCTCCTTTGCTTGAGGCTAAACAGATTC
>JAABNX020000076.1:286499-301170 GCA_015163995.2 Mormyrus lacerda
CGCAGGCCCACTGTGACATTGTGCCTCTTATAACTACTCACTGCTTCCTATCTGTTAACCAGTTATCAATCCAGGTCACTACAGTTCCTAAAATACCTGTTGCTTTGAGTTTAAGTAGGAGCCTCTTGTGTGGGACATACTTAGGGGGGCACGGTTCATATCATGTTAAACATTGGTGAGCATTAACAACTGTAGTACTACAAATGGTTATGGCGTTTTAATTAATGAATGGTGCCCTTTTTAGATTTAAATAAGAATAAGTGGCAATAACATCTCTGACAGCCTGAACCTACCCCGATATCATACAGAAGGCTCCGATCTACTCTATGTCACTCTGCTGCTGAACTTCTTTCAGATGCTTTTGACTCCTAGGAAGAATCGTGACGGTGCCACAAGCCCAAGTCCCAATCATTAGGGCCTAATTGATTGCGACGTGGCCTTTGAGATGCACCAACCACTGTGCGCCCTCCCCCAGTCTTCCATGCAGCCTGCCTGGCCGGTCTGCAGGATTCCCAGCTCTAGTACAATCGGGCCTCTCTGAGGGGCCATTAGCATGGGCAGACCAGCCCCGGGGCTCTTCACAGTGCCGGCCCCTCTTTGCCAGCTGGAGCCCAGAAGAGAAGGCCCACTGGGAGAGCCCCATCCTGGGCAGGGTATTGTTGTGTTCCCCCCTTGACTCGTTGCCTGTGGCTCAAGCTTCTCTGGCTCCACAAGTTAGCAGGGCCCTGAACTAAAGCCTGTCCGGCAGGGGACCTGGGTCAATATTGGTTTTGGGAACATATGGAAAAATGTCAGAATGTTAAATTCAATTCTCCACCCCTGGAGCTATTTGTTTCTCCCCTGAAAGGCCCTTGTGGGCCATTAGTGTAAACAGCGCTTTGTCTTACTGATCAAACTACAGCAGGAGGTAAGTGAACACAGAAGAGATTAAAGTATGTGCTAAAAATAAAGTGAAGTGCAAGAACCACAAATACTTCAGAATAACAAAAAGACAGGGAAAGGATGAAAACTGACATTGTCCAGGATTCACAAGTTTCTGCGTCAAAAGTTTGCATTGCCAGTAATTAAACATTCAGTTGTGGAAAGTTATTCGCCAGTTGAAACTTCGAAAAATAGCTGAACCATGCAGAAAATTAATTTTATTTGAAGAACTATTATCATAAATGAAGTGTCATAAAGTAGTTTACAGGAATTCCCCATAGGGAATATAAAAACGGCAGCCAGCTGTGGGAAACATTAACTCTTTATTGACTCCTGAGCATCATAATAATATCTGATGCCAATTGACACACATAAAAATAATAACTGGATTGGACATCTAAACAATACTGTTTCACGTTTATCTTCACAAATTTGTTAACTAAGATTAAACAGGAAATTACTCAGTAAATGTTCGCTCCCTGTGGATGCATTCTCCCCAAATAAAGCCCTCATTTCCCCAACTCCCTGGACTTCTGCTGCTCTGTTCTGGTCCACCCTTGCAAGTCAAAATAGTATTATTATTATTATTATTATTATTAACAATAGTAAATCAGTTCCATGTGCTTAATACTTATTATCCATATATTTAAAAAATTCATGGATACTTAAACAATAGTAATACAGAGAACTAATGGTGGACCAGGTTTGCATTGTGGATTTGACTGCTGGAAGATACTGTATATTTTACGACGTGGCTGTCTTTCCTGCCAATCTTCTTTATTCTTTCAGCCCTCTGGTAAAAGTGGTCTTTTTCTTTGTCTCTCCACTATTAACAGCAAGTAGTAAAACAGCCTTCCTGCAGGGTTTCACAACCTCTGTCTTTCACTCTTTTACTCTGTCTCCTTTCTCTTTTCTTTTATCTTCTATTTCCATCTCATTTTTACCTGTTTTGTCTGTATATTCCACTAAAGGCCCTTCCTATTTACATGTAGGGGTCAGCAGTTGATGTCTTCTTAGGCTTGACCTCACATCATCTCTTATTTGAGTAGTCTATTGAATGCTGGCCATTTAGACCAAACAGAATGATAATAAATAGTAATAGGATGAACTTACATTATGACAATGACATCAGTTTCAATTGTATACATTAGTGTTTCCTTGCAGTGGATGTTGACATCAGCAGGTCCAAAAAAGGGTATTGTGAGCATTAGTATTAGTATTGCCTATAATGTCCATGAGTAGTGGATCTAAAGCCAATCAAAACCATGAAAAGGCACAGTCACTGTGCAATGTGCAAAGGGAAGAGGCTCAGGGACCCGTCCGCCGTCTACCCTTTCTCCCGCACCTTGCCTGTTTTCCTGCTGTGTATTCCTCACCTTTTTTGCCTTCCCTTCCCTTCCCAGTCTAGCTCCTGAACCTGACCTGTCTGTCCTGCCGAGTCCGGCTCCTCTTGTTCCCCCCTCCGTTTGTTCTCCTGTTTTGTGCCTCTACTTCGGACGGATCCTCCTGGCATCGACCCCTGCTCAAGCCCCACGACTACGACTCCTGCCTAGTGACCCTTCACCCGCTCACCTGCTTGCCCAGCCTGCGGAGCCTCTTCTGCCTTCTGCTTCTGATCCTGCCCTCTAGGCTGGCTTGTTTTTTCTGCCTTAAAGACTTAACCACTAAGCCACTCACCCCATCATACCAGTAAAATTATGCCAGAGTTACAATAAAATAACAATTCATGAAAGAGAGATAGGAGCAGATGTAACAGAAACCACCATCATGTGCTGCGTAACATCCTACTAAGACAACGGCACACCACAGGACTGTAAAAGAGAGCAGTGAAACCAGTGAAACCAGTACAGAGTGCAGTTTCACCAGCACTCTCTTCTCAGCAGGACAGGATATTTATTCCAAAAACGCAGATCGAGAACTCTTCACCTCCTGTCCTTTGGAAAATCCTATATGCATTGAGTATTTTGTTCTTTGTTCCCGCTTTCATTTTCTACCCCTTTATGTGGCAGTACGTGATTGAAGGGCTGATAAGGCTAGATGAGGGTACCAGCTTTTCATTTTTCTGTTATGGCCCAAACCCAGAGCTGCACAGACATGCTTACTATGGGGTGCAGCAGCCAAACTACATGTCTTTCGGCTGCAGGAGGGAAGCAGGACAGATAAAACTCGTTCAGTATGGATACACAAGACAAGCATCCTACCCACGGAGTCGCTCTGTCCATTTGGATTAATTAAATTATTACATACATTCACTTTAGTTGCTTTGTTGTCTTTTCATTTTTGCATTACCATTTCTGTCAAAAACACTGAACATCAATGGTAAAATAGTTTAATTTTCACCTCGATTGCCCGTAGTAATAAATATTTACACAGTACTGTGCAAAAGTCCTAGGCAGTCATGGAAAATAATGTTTAAATCTTCATATTGGTGTAAAATTATATCATGTCTGCCTAAGTGTGTCAGCTTAGCCATTACAAAACCTCCCCTAAGGTCATTATTTGCAGCAAACGTCCAAAATACCCATGCATTTCTTAACTCAGCCATTAGCATGCTATGTTTGGTTAATCGATATCTCATTATTTAACATATTAAGTTAATTAATTAAGAGAGCCAGTGGTGAAATTTAATGAATACATCAAATGACTGAGATTCCCCTATTTGGAGAACAGAAGAAATTCTTGTTAGTCTTTATTATGTTGCTATTAATTTGCATATGTTCTAATAGTAAATTGTGTTTTGAGTAAATATACACTTACGTCCCAGATTCTAATACCAAAATTGTACAACGTTCTACTATCAAACAGATCATTGTGGACAAATATCAGTATTAAATAGTAACATTAAAAGATGTAGCTTGATATCTAGCAATCTCTGTGAATCCTATTTATCCAAGATGCTTTGAAAGGCGTGTAAGACAAGGATATAAATCGAGGGAAACTGAGTGAGAAATGTGTAATGTCTTATATGAGTTAAGGTGTAGTGTCTTATATGGGTTAGGGTGTAGTCTCTGATTTGTGTTTATATGGGTTAAGGTGTAGTCTCGTATATGTGTTTATATAGGTTAGGTTGTAGTCTCTTATATGTGTTTATATGGATTAGGGTGTAGTCTCATATGTATTTATATAGGTTAGGGTGTAGCGTCTTATATGTGTTTATATGGGTTAAGGTGTAATCTCTTATATGTGTTTATATGGGTTAAGGTGTAATCTCTTATATGTGTTTATATAGGTTAGGGTGTAGTCTCTTATATGTGTTTATATGGGTTAGGGTGTAATCTCTTATATGTGTTTATTTGGGTTAAGGTGTAATTTTTATATGTGTTAGGGTGTAGTCTCTTATATGTGTTTATATAGGTTAGGGTGTAGGCTCATGTGTGTATAGGTTAGGGTGTAGTCTCATATGTGTTTATATGGGTTAGGGTATAGTTTCTTATATGTGTTTATATGGGTTAGGGTGTAGTCTCTTATATGTGTTTATATGGGTTAGGGTGTAATCTCTTATATGTATTTATATGGGTTAAGGTGTAGTCTCTTATATGTGTTTATATGGGATAGGATGTACTGTCTTATGCAGGACAGGCACCAGGGTTTAGGAAAGGAAGGAGTTATTTCAAATGGCAGACAAGTTCTGACAAACTGCAGCTGGGGAGATAAAATGGGGGGTGGGGGGTGGGTGAAGGTCAAGCTTTGAGAGTTCCACATCAGGGGGCACTGGGACACAGTTGTGGAGCAGACCCACGCGCTCCCTCTCCGTATGGGCCTCCCACACTGCCATGCAGGCCCGCCGCCTCCCTCACAATGGAGAGCCTGAACAAACCCTTTGTCCGAAAGCCCTTTCACCACCTTAAGTATTTCATTACCCTTCTTACACACTTCTTTCTTCTTCCCTGATCATTAGAAACTGGGTTTGCCTCTCAAAGCAGGACAGAGACTGCTGAGCGATGTGAACGTGAATAATGGTCACTGTGCTGAAATTACTGCCTGAAAGAAAAACCTAACTAAATAATAGGTTCTTTACAAAGCTGTGAGCAAAAAAAAATCTCATGCATCCTTATATGTAAATATAAAATTCTTTGTAAAAATCATCCACCTTAGCACAGTGGAAAAGTGGGTGGATGGATGGATGGATGGATGTGTCCTACTCTACAAAGTGTTGGGGTAAAAGTATATTTTTGCTATTTTACTTTGCCAGAAAGAAAATATTATGAAAAGTTCAAAGTCAGAAAAATAAGGACCTACGGAAGGATCTCTCAGATGAGGAAGTAATGAAGTGCCTGGTCCTCCTATTGCAATTTTCCAGGGTGGAACTACATGCACATCCGGTGAGGGAAGGCCAAAAAGCTGCCCAATATGAATATTAAAAGCTTGTTAATTCTATTCCCTTGCATGGAACACTGCTCTGCTGGGCACAGCTAAATAGGGGTAAAAGGGATTGCCTTTTATCTGGAGGTTTAAACTGTCTTGCAGGGATTCAGCCCCCTGAACAAAGGGCAACCTTTTTAAAATGTGGTGCCTTGATTTAACTGGAACATTAAGGACCCCTAATGAATAATTCAGCAATGCCACTCACTTTGAGGCCTGATTATGGTATTTTATTCTTTTCCTCATATAAACATACCTCTTAAAATGAGTTAGGTGGATGCTGACAGTGGAGTTTTGGAAAGCACGCAAAGTCACAAAAACGAGAGCACTGCTAGACAGAGAGGTTATTAAATGTATATAATGTGTCACCAATTAAAAGCTCGTTGCCATTCGCCAGTTCAGCCAAGGCCTTGTTAACAGAGACCTGGCAGGGGGGCCAGGCAGGCTTGCTTGTCTTCTGCTACCTGCCTCCCAGCATAATAGAGGGGGGGCTTTCCCATCCTTCACAGTCACATCTTCTCCCTTTCGCATGTAAATAAGACATTGACTTAGCACCACGCAGTAAATAAATAAAAAAATAAATAAAATGACCATTCCACATCTTTGATTTCATCTTTTTTTTTAACAACAAAACAAAGAATTCTATGGTTTCAGATTTTTATTCAACTTTTTATTCAGCTTTTCTGGCCATTCTTTTTGGTCATTGTCATGTTAATAGTATCGACAAAACTTGACGCGATGTGCTACAGAAGGCGTATGAACCGCAGAGGGAGTCCATTACGGAGGTGCCATTTAGCGAGCCGTTTCTGTGAGAAAGTCAAACGCTGTCCATGCCAGGCAGTCAGGGTTTGATGGATTAAAAAGCATGTGATTTGACAATCATTCTTGTTGTAATACTTTCTAATATTAGTAGTAATAGTAGTAATGTTACTCTGCGTTCACCGTGTTTATCTCAGAGTTAGAACCCTGTTGGTTTGTGATGGCAGTGATGCAAAACACTGTGTCTGCCATGAGAACAACATTTTTGCTGTCCTTTAAGAAAAAATAGTATGACTATAAAAGGGTCTTGCATGACATTTAATATGCAGAAGAATAAGAATGGTGTTCATCATTAATACTGTATAATAGGAGTCTAAAGCAACCCAGGAGAATCGCCTCGCAAACAGAGCTGTACCACATATTGATATCTGTGGGCTATTAAATATTAAGAGATGGATAAAGCTCTTAGGTGTGATAAGATGTAAATAAATCAATTATCCTGTAAAGTGAGGTGGAGTGTTTTAGAATGTCGAAAAGGGCAGGACATGGGTGGTAGTTTACTAGAACAATTTGGCCTGCTGGTACCCCTAATAGTAAACATGCTGTATGTCTAGGCAGCATGGGCATGAAAGATACAAATCACATTAAAAAAATGTCAAAATGCCGCGGTGTGTCAGCGTAGCCATTTCAAACTTCAGCTAAAATCACCCCAATATTTGCACTCTATCCACACACCCGTGCATTTTTTGACTCGACCACTTGCACACCTTGTATAGCTAATCAATGAAAAAGTAACTTTTTGAAAGTAACTTAATTAATTGACTCAGGGAACTGGTGCGGAAATGTAATAAACACATGGAATGGCTGAGGTGCCCTTGAGGAGAGGTTTGGGAACTGAAGCGGTGTTCATCTAGACATAGACAAGATATCAGTAATGTTTTGCAGAAGAGAAGAATTTCTTACTAGTTTTCATTGTGCTATTTGTAATTTGCATATATTCTAATGTTAAATTGCATTTTCTGTTTTGAGCAGACGTACACTTGCAAATAGCTTTAAAAATTTCCTTTGACTGGCTAAGACTTTTCCACAGTACTGTGTGTGCGTGTGTGTATATATATATATGTCCTATGTTTTCCCCAGGGTCTCTTTCTGGTTGGACATGCCCTAAGTACCTCCCCAAGGAGGCATCATACATAGAAAGCACATCAACTCCTCCTTTTGATGTGGAGGAGCAACGGATTTATTCAAGCTCCTCCTAAACGTCTGCTCAAGCCCAGTGACCCTGCGATGGAAGCTCATTTCCACCACTTGTATCTGCAAATTCATTGTTTTGGTTACATTTTTCAGGTGGTGAAGGCCTTTTTTTTCCATCAACACTGAAAAACACTAAATAAAACATTTTGAAAATGTATTGCAAAGCTGACACTTCAGTTTTAGTTTTAATGAAACTTTTTGTGAATAAGGATAAAAACCCAAAGTGAATCCTTGTCTCTTATCTTAGAAAATTAATCACTGCAGCACAATCTAATCATTATTACAGTCTATACACCCATCCATTTTCTATACCCACTGACCCGATGCAGTCAAAGGGGTCCAGAACCTATCCTAGAATCTAAGGCAATAACCCATCACAGACCACATACACCATGCACAACTCCAGCCAATTTGGCAATTCCAATTGATCTGAGCATGGTTTGGGCTGAGACAGGAAACCAGGGAACTCAGAGGAAACACACAACTACACAGGGAGAGCAAGGAAACGCCAAACAGGTCAAGGCTACGTCCAACTGCCCATTCAAATTCTCTTAAAATATATTTCTCATAAATAAACCTACTTGAACAGGGTTATACGAATTTATACATACATACTATATGTAGTAAATCTATGTTAAATACTAATTCTGAGACTTCTTGGTCTCATTTAAACCCCTTTGTGTATTTCTGATTCATCTGCTGAAAACCACAACAAGAACATTTACTACCACCAGCATAGTAAGCTTGTGTTTTTTTGCTTTGTTCCTTGTATCTACCTTTCTTGCAAAACAGGTCTCATCCTTAAATTACACTCATTCTGAGTAATGTAACATTTAGCTCTAAACGAGACAAATGTAACACTGGATAAATCCATCCCTTCTCATTTATCCTTCTGCCACGTTAAAGAGGTCTTAGTGAACTCATCGGTGACGCCGCTACATAGTGTCACCTCACTAACCCCAGGGGTCACTTCATGACTGACACTCTAACCTTGGGTCCTGATCCCCATCTTACCCCCATAGCAGTGCACCCAGCTGTCAGTAATGCACTATAAACCTTATTCATCTGGTGATGAGGAGGTGTAAGGAGATAATCTTCGGGTAATTGGACCTTAGAGAATCTTCTTGCTTTCGTCATCTTTTTTTCTTGGTATGTTCTTGTTACCTCTTTTGAACTGCTAGACAAAACAATGATATTTTGCAATGATTTAATGGGATTTAGGTCTCCTTTAGTTTCCACTCTTATGGATGACACTAGCAGTGATGGTCTGTCAATCACAGCTGAAGGCGGCGACTCTGCTTATAATAAATCTTCTGAAGTGACTGGTCACAGATAACAAAGTATGTGGTTTGTAAAGACAGCTGTAACCATATGTGACTCTCACTGTTTTTCTCATCCCCTGTTTACTGAATTTAATTTTTCTTGGTAGAATTTTTTATTCAAAGCAGAGCATATAGACAACAGTGTTTGGCAATTAATGGATTCATTAACCCATTAATGTATTGAGCCAGAACCTTAATCCAAGTGGTTTTAAGTTTGACTCTTAACACTTGACACTCCTTCTGACTTCTTTTTTGAGTGCTTCTTCGCGCTGAACAAAATTTCAGATGAAAAATTAGGGAGTCATTGAGACCGAATTAGAAATAGACCACACAACCGTCTATACTGTATATTTTTAAGTGAAAGCTTTTTGTGTACACTACTGAAATTTGTCATACACGTTCATCAGGTGGTCTGGCTATCTGGAATCAAACTCCTGTCAGCTCTGACTGCTTGGAAGTCCACCCCCCAAAGAGGAAGTGACTGACAAGCAGAAGAGTGCATGGCCTTTTGCATGTATCACTCTACCTTGTGTAGTACCTTGTTAATAAAGTTATTTTCTTTGAATCTATCCCATATATCAGTGACACACTGCACTATACTGTTACCATGTAGAATCTATCCTTTCTAATGCTTTAGTGGGTGAGAAGGACATCAAACATGACTGTACAACTGCTATCTCTGTGGTTCACAATGATATACAGAGTAGAGCGGGGAAAGGAGGAACCACGATCACAGATTTGGACTATTGAATAACTTAACTTATAAGGCTAAAATATTCACATGACGACACATAAGTGATTGAATTAAACTTACTATAATTTCTTTTTAAATAAAGGCCCACAGAGATGAGATACTGAAGTATTAAACTCCTATCCTGAAGGTAACTGAATCCAAGACTTTTGCTTATTGAAACGTGAATGATTAGACAGCACAACTAAAATCACAAACATAATGCATCAATTAATGACTCATTATCATTTTTGATTATGTTACCTGATATTTCGTTATAGCAACTTGAATTATATGGCAAGCTCATTATAAAAGTAAAAGCTTAAAATGTTTGAAATGTTTTTCTCTTTGTTGTAATTGCCAAATAAAATGTTAGGCAAAAAAGATTGAAATATAGGTTCTGATAGCACAGATAGGTAAGAAAACATGCTTTCCATTACACTGAGGGGCAGACACTGCTCTGCAATTTGCTGGAAAAGAAACTGCACCATAACATTAAACGGCTCTAGTTGGCTGTGAGTGGTGACAGCAAATCTCTGATGCCGGTATGCTTGGGGTGCCTCCACAAAGGAGATCCTAATGTCTGTGGCATGGCCTTTGAAAGGCTGAAGACGTACAGAGCGTGACTTGATAGGGAAGGATGCTTGAGCCCTCCTGGTGAGACCTTTTTCCACTCTCCTCTCACTGGCCTAAACGCCCTTTCTTTTAAGCACAGCTATCAAACTTATCGCTTGCCGAGAGTCCCACCCTATCAGGCCACGCGTTCTGCACCTCCAGCCTTTCAAAGGCTTTGCCACAGACTCTTTCTCTTTTCTCGCCGCATAGAGCGTTGTTTGTTTTTCTTCCATTAATGGGGCTGTGGGATATTTAAATGCCTCCAGCCACTGAAAGTAATTGTACAAAGGAATAAAACAAAAAGACAGACAGGAAAGTGTTTCTCGTCTGGTTCTCCCCATCCCCATTGCCGAAGGACGGAAAACCCCTTTTTCTCATGTAAAGTGTCCACTTGATGATTTTATTGCTTCCTTTATAATGTGGAACCCCAAACCAGCGAGTGTCATTAAGTGGGGCCACTTCTGTCCCAGCAGCTAGATGGAGAATGGCCAGAGTACAGGGCTTGTGTCAGGCTGCCTCTCACTGGCCTAAACTCCCGTTCTTTTAAGCACAGCGATCAAACCCATTGCTTGCTAAGACGCTAAGCAACCGCAATGTAGCATGTAGCTCATAACAAAAGGCTGGATGTTGAACGTCACAGGTTCTTCTCTTATCAGAAAACATTTTTTGGTCATTCTCAGAAGCTTTGTTAGGGTGACACTTTTCTTTTGCATTATCGTGTGAAAGCTCTAATTAAATTCCACTATACTTACTGGAATTATTTATTTATTTGAAGTTTTGAGTTGTGATGAAAGTAAATGCCTGCCCAGTGGAGCATTAAATATTATTGTTTCTCAGGATAATACAACTTCTCAGTGCAGCCAGGAGTGAAGTCACTAGGTGTTTTTAAATCATTTTTTAAGTTTTGTGCAACAGTTGTTGAAACATTATAAATGATATTTACCATGAAAAGAGAGGATATTGATAAATGGCTATCTCTGGAAGTTTGCATGGGGGAATGTGGGATTCAGGCATTATAGGATTGCAACCATATGCCTATACCCATTGTCTGGTTATAGCTCCATGGTAACACCATCAGTTGTTGCCATTGTGGACTGAGACTCAATAACCCTTTTAGTCAGTGCCAGTCAATTTCTAGCCTGAAGCAGAAACAAATTGATACATACAAGCCAAATTCCCAATTGTAAGGCTCTACTCTCACGCTACCTTGACCACATCATCCACCATTTTCTCCTGAATGCATGAGTTTCCCGCCGTGTGCTTTTGTGTGCTTGCAATACCGGTATCCTGCCTGGTGAGCACGATTCCCCATTCCTTTCTCTTCCCTGTGTCTGTATGTGTGCCTGCCTTTCCCTGCACCCTCCTGGACCAACCTTTTGGCTTTTCAACACATGATCATACATCCAACTATGTCTGCTGTTTCTCGATTCTAGCTTTCAGTTGGTCTGTGCTTGGATCTCTGACCTTTTTGTATCACATTAACGTCTGTCTTTAATTTCTTTGCCCTTTATTCAAATGTGAAATAAATCCTACCATATAGGCCATTGAACTTCTTTACAAAATCCACATCATTCACACTACATAAATATCTATGGTGAAGAAGAACAACATTTTTGGAGCTTACCTAGTCAGAAGATGTTTAACAAGAACAAAATGAAAATGCAAGGGACTTCCTTCCAGGTCCTTGCAATTGCAGAAACCATTATCATCATCAACACATTTCTCTTCTAACTTCATATTTAGATATTATTTATTATAGAAAATGAATTAATTTGTAGTGAATTTTCAGAAGGAGGCACCTGTTAGGACATAATTAATATTTCTTGTATCATTTAGGAGGGAGATTACCTAAGCAAATCAAGTTCAGCCCTATTTTAGTATTAAAACTTACAGCTGGTATCGAAACCTGAACCCTTTCGATGTATTGACAGCTTTTTCCACCTTATTTCCATGACAGTAAAAATCTATTACCTACAATGGAACAAGGGAGAACCTTACCAAAAGTTAGAGAACCTTGCTTTTTCCTTTTTTTTTGTGAACGATGTACAGAATCCTGCTTTGTATATATACTGCAACTACTGGGCGATTGGCCATACAGAGAGCCTGTATGATTGGCCAAAAAATATTTCATTTGACTGGATGGCTGTTTCAGAACAGTGTCCCATGAATGTCCCAGGAAAGTAATCTCAGGGACTGAAATTTCCCCACATATAGATCCACATTCACATCACAGACCTCTAAGTCATTAGTTTTATTAAGAAATATCAAAATTCATGAATACATTCTCAGTATAGCATCCTTGGAGAGGGGCTGAAAAATACCTTCATTTGATATAGTGTTCAGTCATTTCATCTAGCCTGCGGTAACATACAATCAGTAGACGATTTGTTAATTTTTAACAAGGGGAATGGGCCAATGATGGAACCCCCTGACAATACACTACCCGTCAACATGCCTACACATGCTTAAAATGTACACCTTCCAAAGGACAGTTGCAGGACATCTTAACCAATACTGTGAAATATCTAATTACGTTACAAAAAAAAAAAAAAACCTACAACTATTTCATTTCTTCCCATAATCCCATCCATATTCTGAAATTCTTTCAACTTTTCTGGATTATAAACAATGAATTCTAATATCTTAATTGTTTCATGCACAACAAACCACATTCGAGAGGCCTGGGTAAATGGGTGACAGGCTAACGAGGAGGGTGCTGACATTGGGGATGTCACCCCCCCTCATCCTCCCAAACATTACCTACTGAATGCAATACATACATATAAATGAGCAAAAGTTATTGCATAAAATAACACATTTGAGTCAAATCTTCTGCTCTTCCGTGGTAACTGTGGGAGGTAACAATGAAAGACCAGTTTCACTACTGCACAGGACAGTGCACAGGACAGTGCAGTGTTTCTCAACCCAGATGGTCCGTGGTTTTGCTCCCTCCCAACTCCCTGCCAGACAGTCCACATTTATGCGGTCCATTTATGTGGACTGCCAGGGGGTCCCCGAGGGCCGTTTTGAGAAACACTGGTTTAGTGGAATCCTGGGATTATTAAACTTGACAATTGGAATTGTGTGTTGTGGTCAGATGAAACCAAAGCTGAACTCTTTGCGCACCACTGGCATGTTCGAGATCAATTGGGGACGGAATTCAAAGAAAAGGACCTGACTTCCACAATGCAACATGGCGGTGGATCATTGCACACACCCCTTTAACTGGAGTGTGTGTGAGGGCCATGCAAATTACGGGTTCACAGGGACAATAAATAATAATAATATTAATAATAATAATAGTTATTGATATTATATTTTGATAATAATAATGGCAACATGATGGTGCAGCGATTAGCACTGTTGTTTCACACCTTTGGGTCCTTTGGATTCGAATCTCCGCCTGGGTTACATGTGTGTGGAGTTTGCATGTTCCCCCTGTGTCGTCGTGGGGTTTCCTCCGGGTATTTGGAGTTAATAAATTGCCCGTAGGTGTGAGTGACGGGTAACAGTGTGTGAGTGTGCCCTGCGATGGGCTGCCCCCCTGTCCAGGGTTGTTCCCTGCCTCGTGCCCATTGCTTCCGTGATAGGCTCCGGACACCCCGCGACCCAATAGGATAAAGCGGGTGGGAAAATGAATGAATAATAATAATACAATACCCCGCGCCGGTATAGATATCCTCCCGGAAAGGTATGCGGGCATCTGGTAATTAGTCTATGACTTACATGGGCGTAAATTACGGGGGGGGGGAGGTCGTAGCCCCCCCAATAAATCAAAACCAGCTAACACAACCCCCCCGATAATCATGTTTCCGACGTAATGGATGGAGACCTCAACCCTCCCCCCCCCTAATGTTCCAGCCAAAGTTACGCCCTTGATGATTGCGAGATCTTTTTCCATAATTACCTGATAGTAAGTCATAATTACGACATACTGTAAGGTGTCTATGTTTTTCTATTGTGAATGCAATGCGCTTCCTTATACATCAGAGAGAGATAAGATAACATTGTAGCCTAAATGAAGCACCAAACGAACTTCGCAGCATTTTTAACGTTTGCTCGCTAACTTACAAAGTACTGTAATAGTACAAGTTTGGTTCATTAATTAACTATAAGTGTAAAATACGTACTGATTCCATGTTCGTTCATCATTAATCACTCATGGCGGTTCATGCAGGAACTTTATAGGTTCATGATCTGTTCGTGAGTATAGCGTGCCTGAATTTGGTTATTTGTGCCCCCTCAAGTTAAAAAAAAAAAGGAAGCACGCTGTTTGCCCGTGAGTCATTTTCAGAAAACTCGTTTTACCAACATTCTTTTCCTTCCTATTCAGGTATTCGGGATGATGGGACCGAACAATTTGCGAACAAAAGACAGCAAGGACCTTCCTTCTGCGGTGCAGAATGACATTAACCCCAAACTACATTTGCAGCTGCATACACAGTGAGCACTTTAAATCACAGAGGCGGGGTGGTTCAGCTTTAAAAATTACCTCTGTACCAGTTTCAGTACAATTCGATCACCCATCCGTCCTCTGTAACAGAGGCTTGTTCAGGGTCGCGGGGGGTCCGGAGCCTGTGGGCGCAAAGCAGGAATCAACCCAGGATGGGGCACCAGCTTATCGCAGGGCACACTCACACACCATTCACTTACACACACATGCACATCTATGGGCAATTTAGCAACTTCAATTAAAATCAGCATGTGT
>JAABNX020000076.1:324201-357359 GCA_015163995.2 Mormyrus lacerda
AAGAACGGGATGACCAGCAACACCTGCTGGCCAAACGGGGAAGGGACACAGTGAGACACAGGGGCTGACCCTGACACCCCCTTGTATACAATAAAAGCCATGAACCATATGAAAATACAGACAAAATACACATAATAAAACTTCCCTAAAACATGGAGATAAAATGTGTTAAAATAAGGGTTTTGACGTCCGTGGACCAGTCTATGTTGTTCAAAAATTTTGCGGACCAATAAATCCATCGGGTGGTACCGCTTAGATAAGTTTAATACTTTTCAGTTTTTTTCAGACGCCAACAGAAATCACGCACATGC
This sequence comes from Mormyrus lacerda, assembly GCA_015163995.2. NCBI lineage: Eukaryota > Metazoa > Chordata > Actinopteri > Osteoglossiformes > Mormyridae > Mormyrus > Mormyrus lacerda. The sequence continues at coordinate 324,513 of JAABNX020000076.1, forward strand.
GGATTCGTAAAAAGGCGAAAATACCTAGTTTATATTTCTAATTTACCAATTCCTCCATAAACCTTCCATGTTCCTGGCCAGGGACACCAACCCATGGACTGGCGGTTGGGATCCCCTATGTTAAACACGCCAAGGTTTGGAATTTTCTAGCTCTCTAGCATCACTTTGTGGAGACACAGCATCATTACGTGTTAGTCTTTTTAAATTTGAAAGGAACTATATTATCTCCCAATTGAAAATGATTTACTGGGGCTTCTTTTTTATTATGAGAGTGCTGACATCCCAAGGCAGGGTGAAAGCAAGTGAAATTCACTGATTTACCAGTCTTAAATAAAATGGACTTCTGATTCCTGCTCTTTCTCTCCATAAACACAAGCCCCCATCTGATAGCTGACAGTGATAGCTATTCCCAGGACTTCGCACCTGTTTAGCTTTAAAAAGATATCTGACAATCAGTTTTCTGGTAGATGAGGTTTAGGTAACATGAGGCAACTACAAAAGTGGCCAAAAGTATTGGAACTCTTCCACCTTTTACAATATATGTATGCCGTATAATATATCTATGATTTATGGATCATTATCCTGCTGGTGGACCCATGACCTGCGACTGAGACAGACCTTTCTAACACGGAGGACTATATACAGATGCTCCTCTACTTACAAACTATCAACTTGTGAACTTTCAGACATACAAACGAAGAGGACTGCAAGTCCAGATTGTGTTCATTGGGCTCCCGTTTCATGTCCGCAACATCAATTATGTTTTTCTTTGCTCCAATTCTGCTTAATACGACTTCTGGCCACTACTCCTACCGCGCAGCAGCGTAGCGTGCATACTCACAGCATCCTAGCTCTTTGTACTTGCGTATACCCTTAAAATGATTTTGAATAACGACTTATGAACATTTCATGTTACAAATGGCTGTTCGGAACGTAACTTGTTCGTAAGTAGAGGAGCGTCTGTATGTATTTTGTTCCTGAATGCCTTGATGATCTCCTGATTTTATTGTGCCCTACATTATAAATATATATATTCAAAGATTCCTCCATGTTTCACAGTAGGGATGGTGTTCTTCTTTATTCATTCTCCCAAATGGAGTGTGGCTCAGGGAGCGTGGTGACGCAGTTGTCTATGGTGGTAGCATTGCCTTTTTGCAGACCAGAGTTTGAGTCGATTCCATGCCTCCAGACCCCCACAACCCAGCAGATACAGATTGTGGTTTGTCAACATACATTTCTTTTGCCAAACTGTAGTAAGTGTTTTGTGTATTTCTTTACAGTAAACGTAACAGTTTTTAACCACATTATACAACTACAGATACCACTTAGACAGGTGAAACATATGGTTCAATGATCTATAACTTGGACATCAGTTTTATTATTCTTAAATGATTTTACTACAAACAGCAGGGTTTTAATTATACACTGTACATACTCAAGCTGAGGTGATACCTGTGAATTTTATTTATTATTATTTTTTAGTGGTCAGTATCCAGACTGCGTGATTGCTTCATAATTGTGATGGGCTGAGTTGGGGGCCCAATATGCTATACTGTCATGGGGCCCAAAATCACAAGCAACCCAGGTTGTTCATGCAATCTGGCCCTTGAGGAAAAAATAGTCCAGGACCTCCATTGTAACAGAAAGACAAATTGAAAATAGGCAGTACAATGTAGCAAAAAGTTTCCCTAAGACAGGTCTGTCTAAGTGTGACCTGAAACCCAATGTCTATGGAACCACTAAGCAACTGGAATGCTGCACAAAGAATCCCACTCACTGTGTTTTACTGGCCATTATCCATGTATTTGTACTTAATTCCCAAAGTTTTAAATATGTCTGAGTAGATTATATTTTAATATAGTCACTTTATTTAAATCTGTCTGAGTATGTATTTGAATTTCAGTTTTAAAGTGATGCTCCTTTACCAAGATCTATGTTGTGCTATTGCATGGAACCCTGTTTCTCTGGGTCCAAAAATACCTATTTTATAAAAATGAACAACAGAATATGCCTAGATAATTCTATCAAGTGTGAAGTAAATGTTTTGAACAAAGCAATATTAAAGAACCAAAAATAGAAAAAAAATAAATATAAATACAATATAAAAAATATAAATAATAATCCATCCATCCACATTCCAAGAGACAATGTACAGTACAGATGCAAATTAGAGTCTCATGTCAACAGTGTCATTGGGGTATGTGAGGAAACCAGAGTAATACTATAATCTGTTATGTCGGATGAAACTGATCTTGAGTTCAGTAATTTGATAAACTTCAGTAATTTGATGAACTATTTTCAAAACTGTTGCGTAAAACACCAGTCCCATAGCATATTCAATTTCAAAATAATATAATCAGGACAATTACGCAGTAGAAAGGTCAATGTCTTTTACATTATTGTAACTCATAATATTATATTTTTACGGTAAACATAACTTTGCATGGCAAAATAAAATATTGAACCTGGAAATATCAATTACCAATTAATATAAGAGCGCCAGAGGTAAATTTATCTATTACCAATGAATCACAACGCAAGTTTTGTTTGTTAACTGTAAAATACATTGACAAAAAAAAAATTAAATGACTCAACAATATATAAAAAACACCAAATATTTAAAACTGTAAGATATCACCGATTCTCAATTTTAAATATAGGCTACTATTTTCTCTTTATTACCCAATAAAACACGACACATTCCACTTTTGCCAATTTTATGCAAAAATACGATTTATTGAGCTACGACCTAATGAAAAGCAGAAAACACAAACAGTTCCACTGTTAGTAGAACACGGTAACATTTTTCTGTTTTCATCCCAGCTCACAAGTTAAATCATTACCTCAAAGATATAACCTAATTTTTGAACAGGTAACTTAATTGTTAATAATGTAAGGCAAAATTCGAGCTAAAACTGCAAACATAAGCATTTGGGTAGTATGTTTTGATAATTAGTCTATAAGATTTTTAGAACAACCGACAAGTTACAACCTAGAACTCTGTTGCAACGAAGGCAAGAAGGACACTTTTAACCTTGTAAATACTCGTTACAGGTGCTGTTGGTACCGTTTTTACGGTAATTTAACAGTGAGAAACTCAATTGTAAGAGATTTAACCAATTCATCCCGTAATACACTAGAGTACATGTCTCAAAATTGTTAAGAACAAACCCAAAACAGACCTTCTATCAAAATACAGTACCGGGAAAGAAAACATTTTTTTTTATATAGAAAACTCATTATTTACAAATGGAAATAACACGTTTTAAACTTAATATAGGTCTAATACGTGGTGTTCATCAGTCATGTGTCCAGCATTCCTAATACTTTAAGCCTGTACTGCGGCTACATTTGTGCACACGCAGACAGCGCAAACAGCGCAGCCAGACACTCCGATGCCCCGCGCTAATCGTAATAGACTGCGCGAGACAGTTCAGGTCGTTTTCCGTAGGCCGGTTGGTGATACAGGCCACCTGACAGTGCGCCACCTCCGGGACTAATTGGTTGGGTAATACCGGTGTAAGGGCCGCCGTGGGGCACAAGGACGTTTGTGTGTCGATGATAGGCTCCGTAGCTGGGCTGGAAGCGGTGGTAGCAGTTCATAGTGGAATTGTAGGGTCCACTCAGGGATGCAGGGCTAGTAATTCCGTCGCCGGTTTGCATCTGCTGGTAGTTGATTGACGCTCTTGACTCCAGTGGACGTGAATGAGAGAGGGTCCATGCATTATTTACGAATGGATTCTGCAAATACTTTGGATTCGGATGCGGACAGCAGCCGTCAGTATAATTCAAGCATGGTTTCCCTGGCAAATAAGGAACGGACTGATGCGTGCATGGTCGTTTTATCCGTCGGCGTCGTCTGTAATTCCCTTTATCGAACATGTCCTCAAAGGCAGGGTCTAAAGTCCAGAAATTCCCCTTCCTCTCTCCAATGCCTTCCCGAGGAACTTTTACGAAACATTCGTTCAGACTCAGGTTATGCCTGATGCTGTTTTGCCAGCCTTTCTTGTTTTTCTCATAGTAGGGGAATTTACTGATAATAAACTGATAAATTCCATTCAGCGTCAATTTCTTTTCGTGACTTTCTTTGATGGCCATGGCGATAAGAGCCACGTATGAATAAGGGGGCTTCTGAGAAGGGTCACCTCTGTCCTTTTCGGCGCTATCCTCCGTGCCCTCATCGGACTTGCCCGTGCTGCTCTCAGTCATGATCCTTATCGGCGTTACCGGATCTCGGCCAATATCCATGTGGCCCCGACCGGCCTGGACACTGATGTCATCTGAGACTTGAACGTCGTCCATTCTTGCTTCGCACTCTTTAATTATTTCAGTTTCCGAGAAGCTGGCAAACCTCGGCAGATTCACAGCCGCTCCCTAAACTGCCACTCAAAAAGTCTGTTCAGGTAGCTACCTTGATAACTCCTCCCACAGAAATAGACCAAAGGTACAGGCGCGTTTAACTGTATTTCTTTTTGCTTTCAAGTCTCAAAGGATCAAAAAGTTTTAATAAATCAGTATAAGTTCACGCCAAGGTCACAGACGTGTCTTGACCTGACACAAATTTAGATTGCAACAGGCTACCAAAACCTCTGAAACAATTATAAGAAAACAGCCACTGCTATTTTTTACGAATATTACGTTAAAGTTTAATATTCATATTAACAATATGCTAATATTATCAAATATTAGGCAATTAATATTAAAGTAATACATGTAAATGGCAGGCATTTCTAAATCATTCTGTCTTTCTGTTAAGTTTCACTCCAGATCATTCATGAAAAATACAAAGCGACTGATCAAAGCAATGGGGTAGCCTTCTATGGTCAGGTGGCTGGCGTTAGATTTTCAATTCGAGACAAGTCTGCACACACATGCACACGCATTTACATGTATGTAACTGTTTTATTACATTGTAAGTAGTCCGTAGGGCTTGCAAACTACCACAAAGCTTTAGGTCTATAATGGAATAATATAGAATTGGCGTAAGATTTCTTGCGCTAGTGAGACTCTGAAAGCGTATGATGCGTGAGGACAACCCTGAAGCAATCTTAGAAATAAAAAATATGCATTTTTTTTTTAAAAATAAAAGATACATTATGTACTAGCTATTTTGATTTAAAAGTTAAAGTTTTTACAGAGCTACAGATACAGCCTTTATGTTTCATGATGAGGAACCAACCGATTAAACGCCCTGTCATAGCATTTGTGGTATGAGATCACAAACGTTTTCTGTTAGCCAGGTTCGGTTTTTGCCACAATCAGTTTATTTAGATAACTTTCCTCCTACCATGTACACCAGGATATTATCTGTAACCCGAGTACATACAACCTACACACTGGAAGCAATACCTCAGCGAATCAGAGCACCGCGGCATCTGAAGCCATCGCCCACATATAGATTTACGTATAGCGTGTGACTGCAAAAGGTAAGATAGTGATCGGCTGGCCTCAGACAGGCCGTCTCCTTTGAGTTAACGACGGAGAAGTACGAGATCTTACAGCTCTTTGTTGCCTGAACAATTTTCTGCCTTAGTGCTTCATTGGCAGCTAAAAATGTAAAACTTCTGTAATGTTTTTAAAGCAACAATATTAATAACCAATGTATATTGCAATGTATATTTTTTCTGAGTTTCAGTATTTCAGCTATACCACACTTAGCTAACTTCCTATCCTACCCAAATCCAATTAAATAAAGCAATTACGTAACCATGGTTGATAATCATGCGCCAAAGCCATTTACTGCTTCTATAGCCACATCCGTCTGCATGGTTTAAATAGGATCGGACGGCTACGATTTCGTTACTGTTTGTTCTCAGCAATTTTTGGAAAGACTTTATGACATTTTAAGGTGTGTTTTAATTGTTGCACTGGTTAACACCTTCAGTTTGAGAATATGATAAAAAAATAATTCAACAAGTGATTTAGCTCGTTCTTGTGGTATGTGAACAGTTGTTACTTCAACCTATTAGTTAATTTTAGTATTTTTAGCCACAATACCATTATATCTTGTATTTGAGGGAACAAAGGCTATAAATAAAGAGGATAATGGGAGCAATTAAGCAAGCAACATGGGTTAAAATGAAAGCAATCACAGACACCCTGCTAGACACACTTTTATCCCTGTATTAATTATTCTGTTGGAGCAGTTCATACAGAAGGGACAAAGAGCTTTGTAGATAGAATTTTCCTTTTTATCTGTTATGATCTTTTTTTTTACCCAGTTCCTAAATAAAAAGAGAATGCTTGGCATCACGTGAATACAGGTCACCATTTCCATGTCTTCACATGTGCATTTATCAGTTGGATTTTCTTTAAATGGCCACACTTTTCTAATTAAATGCATAGCAATAACTGTAGATAAAGAAATTGTCAATTTAGCTTCAATTTTAAACATCATACAGATAATTTACTTCCCAGTTGCATTCAGAATTCTGCACTGTGTATAGTACCCTAAGTATTTCACAGCTTCCTAAAAATGCAGAGTCTCAGCGTTTTGATGCCTCCATCTGGATTTGCATTTGGTCAAGGTTATAATTATACTTGGTTGAAACAAACCTTTATTCAACTTACATGCCATCCAAGTCAAAACACCAACAATTACAGAAAAAAATAATGGCATTTCCATTTAGCCAGTTGCTAACTACACAGCTTGTTGGAATTCTTAATGCAGGACCTGTAATGGAGAGGGGATGCTTGATTTTTTCCCTTTAAATCAATGGACAGGACACTTTGTGTAAATGTGTTACATTTTTTTAGTCTTTTGGGGTAAGTTTTTTTTGTAATAATTTAAACACTTACAGAACCTGTAAATATGTCTACACAAAAGACACAGGGCATGTTAGGATACACTGTTTCTGTATTCTGGTGTCTTAATTCACCACAGGTTTTTAAACAGTGAAAAAGAAACTAAACTTTATTCTTCCACAGCTGAATTTAAATCTATTTTGCAGAAGATAGTGTGTTGTTGCTATACATTTGTATATCATAAATTTTGGTGATGTTTGTCACAGAAAAAGTGATCACTATATCAAGTCCATCAACGACAAATAAAAATGAGAAAGGCTTCCTTACAAAATGGGACACACGATTTTATCTTGTAATACCATCATTGTTCTATCATTTTCTATCATTATTTTCAACAAAATGTATATTATGGCGATAAATTTCATGCTTTTACCTTTATTTGGAGGAAAAACAAAAGACTCAAAAATTCAAGGCAGCAGGAAAGTTAAAATCAGAAAATTATCATCCAAGTATCCAACTTGATTATTATAGACAAATAATTATATTGTCACACAAACTATCACAAACTTTTTCAAAAGGTTTTGTATTTGCCCTGTTCTTCCAAAAATATTGTATAGGGAAATTCTCGGGATTAGTTGATCTCAAATTGCATTACTCTAGTACAGATAATGGAAAGTACATTGAAAACACAGTCATTTATATGCATTATGAACATGATGTAAACTTTTCACCCATTAAATTAGCACCAGGAAGAAAAGCCACATTTTGCCGCTGTTTCAGCATCAGTTCAAATGCTCTTTTTCTACCTTTTCTGGGCAAAAAAATGCAAGAATTTCCCTTACAGCTAACAGCATACTTGAAAGGTGTTTTCATGAGCCTGTCACTAAAACAGGTCTATATAATCTACAACTACAAGTCAAACTAGGGACATGTGAAAGTATTATACCTGGATGATTTCAGTAGAACAATAAATGAATACTGTATAAATGTGTAAAACATGGTTTATTCTTACCGCATAAAAATGTCAAGGGGCTACAGTAATATGAATCTTGGCATCTGAAAATTCATGAAATCATATGGTCACTGTAAATGCAACCTCTGATCCAATAACACTGATTTACAGCTTTCAAACTAGGTTTCAATTTGCCTTCAAACTCAAGAGTCCTCGTGCCAAAATAGTGTCTGAACTGATCTGAGTAAACTAACATAAAACACAGAAGTGACAGGTTCACTTCAGGGTTGTGTTAAAAAAAGATAAATAAAAAGTTGTAGTTAAGGTTGGAGAAATGGTTATTCACAGAACATGTACATGAACCCAAGAGTCATGTTTCACGACAAATCATGTAAGCTAACAGAGCAGTTACATTTCAAATACAACAAAAAGTCAAAATATGCCATCTTTTCCCAGACCAGATTAACAGTGTTGTACATTTTCCTTGCCAAAATACTCCACATGGATTATCCAAGGAAAACAGGGACCTTAGATATTTAGAGTTAGACTTAGATATAGCATAGATTTAAAACAAAATACCCAGCTGGAGCGACGACCCTGAACCCTGGGACACGCCGTGTTTGGCATCAACAAACCAGTCTCCCTGCAAGACAGCAGCCTGAGACCAACAGCCCCCACAGACAGGATGCCAGTGTGACCAAGCAGCTTGGTGGGCCATGCGAAATGCCCACATTCCACTGGCACTGCCAGCACAGCCGACATTCAAGTATTCCTTCTTATCTAATTGCTCCTGCTAATGGACCAATTGCTGCCACATACAAAAACGACTCAAGCGCAGAAGTCGCTTTACATTTTGAAATGATGAATACGCTTCTACAAGCAGCGCGTGCCGAGTACTCCAGCATAGCTCAGGCCATCTTGTCAAGCAAGGACAACCATTACTTCCACAGAGAGTTCCATAAAACTTGCAACATAAAGTGTGCCAAGTAATTAAAAAAGTAATAAAAATAAGAAATAAGAATGACTGGGAGTAATGCACTAGACAAAAATGCACCGTCGCTTTTGAGCATGAAGTATTTTACACCTTCAGAGTATTTTCCAACGGAGCGTGTTCTCCGAGTGCTCGGAATTGCTGTAATCCAGGAGCTCTATAGATCTTGCTAAACTGAAAAATGAAAATGTACATCTGTGGGGGGCTGGGGGTCCCAGCTCACACGTTATGAGAGACACCTTGAAGCTCGGTGCCGTGGTGAAGATCAGGGGTCAGTGCCTCTGTGCTCATCTCCAGGTGTGGTAGCAGTACAGGGAGGCAAATACCAGGTTGGCAGTCAAGCTAGCCCCCAGCAGACCCAACCAAAGAGAGCAGCGCAGAATTCCTGGAACAAACAGGACACACAGCTTCAGCAATGAATATCCATAGGACATTAATGTCATACACAAACAGTTTCAGCCTTTACAGCATAAATCTGCAGTTATGAGTCTATTTGGTACATCAATTCCAATTCAAAATACCACAATGATAAAATTATATTCAAGTAATCTTCATCAGTCAAAGGAATACTCTTCCCCTGTATTACACGGATGTCTAATTCATCTGCAATGATAGAATCTTACTTGGTTTGCAATTCCAAGAGTCAATTCACTGTAAAATGCAACGTTAGAGATTTGTGAACAGTATATTAAGAAGCTTTGAAAGTCACAAATTTTAAACTTATTGAAAAGACAGTGAGAACTGAGAACCATAAGACCAACTGGTAATGCTTCATATTAACGGCTTTATTATACATGAATAACATAAACGTTATGACCGTAGAATTATATAATATTTGTTATTAATGTATAATAAAGCCATTAAATGTTAGGATGTTAACATATACTTACATGCTGCTTATGAAAGTTCTGTGAATGTATTAAAAATGCTATACAAAGGTGCAGTTACTGTAAAGCATTTCCAATCATTTTCCACTTTAGGCAATTAAGTTCATGGAATGCATATGTATTATGTTTCATATCTGTATTACATCTTTTATATATACAGACAAGTACACACAGGATTATTTAGCCATTTAGTCACAGATCCTAAGAACGTTCACAGTAAATCTAGTGAAATTTGGCACGGCGACAGATGTACATTTTTGACACAAACTTCGAGAAGATAATTAACTCCTATAAAAGGTTTTTCCAGGAAATGAACATGTGGTTTCACATGTTACACTAACTTTAATTAGTATTTAAGTTGCTTGGCAGGCAATTTGATCTTATAATTGACAATGTTTTTGTACAAGTAGTAATTCAGGTTTGTTGCTTTACTCTTCAGTAAAACAACATGGCTGCCCCTGGGAACTGAACCTAACTTGCCGGTTCAACAAATACTTCTGCTTTACTCCCTCAGTCACCCTTCAGTGCGCTTCTGCTTTACTCCCTCACTCACCCTTCAGCGCGCTTCTGCTTTACTCCCTCACTCACCCTTCAGCGCGCTTCTGCTTTACTCTCTCACTCACCCTTCAGCGCGCTTCTGCTTTACTCCCTCACTCACCCTTCAGCGCGCTTCTGCTTTACTCCCTCACTCACCCTTCAGTGCGCTTCTGCTCTACTCCCTCACTCACCCTTCAGTGCGCTTCTGCTTTCCACGCCTCTTCCGGTGGTAGTGTCCACCAGGCAGGTAGAAGAGTTCGAGGAGCCACTCTTCTTCTTTTCCTCTACATCTTCATACACACTGCTATCTTCTAGAAGGGAACCCAGGTCTGGAAGAGACATTGACTTGTGATATACAGGTAGATACAGATGTAAATACAGACACAATTTCAGTATTTAATTATCCATTTAAATGTTAGTTGCTTTGAAGACTGTCCATAACTGAACTGTCAATTACCCTCCTGTTCTTCCCTCCACCCCCATGCTTATATACATCCAACCTCCCACACATGGTCCAAAATTTCCTAACAAACTGTTACTTCCTCATCAAAAGCAAAATGGCTTAAATCCATTTTTTTGACCTTTTCCCATAGGTAACATGGAAAGTGCCTGTTTGGGGTAAAATCAGACACATTACTCGTAACTGTCTAAGGTCATCCCAAATAAAGAAGTGACTGCTGAAAAAGATAAGGGTACGAGGAAGGGAAAATGTTAACTTAGAATTTTATATGAAACTTATGCCACTTTGACAAGGGCTGCTTCAGGGAATCATCCCTACCAACCACTCATTGTCAGGAAAGGGGAGCTTTTTTCTGATGCGAATTTTTAATGTAACCTTGCACATTACCTACATACTAGCAATCCTTTACATATCAGGATACTCATTGTATATAAAACAAACAAAAATAATCAATGTACATGCCTGTTTGTGATGTATGTGTTATATATGCTAATGTTCCTGTAATGATAATTTCCCTTTAAGGGATTCATAAAGCTCACTCTCTCTCTCTCTCTCTCTCTCTCTCTCTCATCAGATGTTGGTGTATGGGTGTCTTGTTTAGCCCTGTGTTTCTGAAAACACGAGAGAGTCTGCTCTCAGTAGACAGACTTGTCTTTGATGCTTAACTCCTTCCAAGTTCACATCTAGGGCTCAGATTATCTGATCACCAAAGGCGTAAAATGGGGTTAGTTATAGCCTATTGGCAGACGACCACCTGAGCTAAATCACGTTAAGGATAGTGGCCATACAGAAAGATAAGTGGTTCCTTCACTGTGCATAAAAGCAATGAGTGTGTTTGTTGTCTGAGTGGAACTAGTCACAAAAAAACAAGGACGTAATCTGAAAAATTCTACACCGATCAATAAAGCCATGACTGCGATACTGAAACTCCATGTCCATTTCTGTACCCACTGTGGGATTAGCTCACACATTAACCCGTTCGGAAAATGTAGCAAGAGCCACTGAGATAACCAGTGAAACTAGGAATGATGAGTCAAATGACACAGTGCTAGAAAGTGCTATAGACGACAGGCTCCGAAGCTTACGTAAAGAAATGGGAACAAGGCCGAGTCCATCTCAAATCACGCGAGATACGACATTAGATCTGAGGTGAAAGATGTGCATGTGATGTAATTTGGGCAGCGGGTTACACAGAAACACCGAGTATAACAGGGGCTCCAGGAGAAAGAGGAAAATAAAAAGAGCGAGTTGTCCCCCAAATGAAAAAATGATGCCAACCAAATCAAGGCTTGTGCTCAAAAATATTTCTTGAGAAAGCCAGCGAGCACCTAACGAAACACAAACAGCCACTACAGGCTCATGTAGTCACCCCTGCATACCACGGTTGCTGGAAGGGAAGGCCAAGGACTCTGGGCCAAATATGGAGCTGGGGTAGAGGCCGGGCTCCGGCGAGCAGCGAGACGTAGGCAGTGAGCCAGGCTCCGTGGGACTGGAGAAGAGCTGCAGCTTCTTGCCGCCCAGGTGCAGCCTAGCTGGGCTGATGATGGGTCGACGGTGGCGGACCGAGCTGGACGTGGATGTCACAGACCCCGCCACCGAGGGGGCCGGTGAAGGCCCTGGGGAAGAAGGTCGGCTTCCGGACTTTAATGAGAAGTAGTCTGGACAGAGGAGACAAACCTGCCCGTGAAAAACCACTGAACTCCAACAATTACTAAGACTACAGGGCTTCATTTTTGTGGCGATGACGCAGTAGCTATTTCAGAATGTTTTAAGTTTTTTCCAGTCTTCAGAATTCTCTTTTACTGTATATTAATACCTTCTAACTGATACAAGAACAGTTGATTTCAGTTACCTGAAGCCAGAGAATCTTTACATAGTGAAGGCTGCCGGCTACCACTGAACAGCTGACCAGAATCTGAAAGAAAACAATAGAGACTATTTTGTCCATTTCACAGATATTAAAATCAGCTTTCTTTACCTAGTAGCACAGCAGTTAATGTACTATAATTGTTGTCTCTGGTGTAAATATCCAGCTCTAAATGGTAAAATTGTGTTACGTGTACTTGGATTGCATGGCAAGAGACAAAAAAAAAAAGACTAAACAAAGATAACACTTAGGTTACAGCAGAAAACAGACAGACTATTTGAAAAGGCTAAAATATAGAGTGGTAGATCTTTCCCGGGTCACTGAAAAAGCTCATGGTTATAACTTACAGTACGATGTAGTTTAATTTTTTCTATGTGGTTACAAGGTGATACAAATCTGGAAATGAAGCAGGTCATGTGCCTAGCAGGTCATGTGCCTTTTTTTATAACTTAAAATTTTTTTTAAAACTTTAGGGTGTAAGTTCATTTTTACTATCATTAAAAAGAAGCTGGTTAACTTCATGTTTTGGAATAAATTTTGATCATGCTACTAGAAACTGAAGGCGAGGGGGAGGGGAGATGGGCACTTTATGAAGAAAAACACCTTAATGCCACAGTCTCAAAATGTGCAATGGTCGGCTATGTGTAATGCTGCCCATACATTTTATTCCCGTCAGCTGAAATACTCAAACAGCCAAATCCCCTGCTGCATGTTTGTCAGAGCATCTAGATTACTACTACTACAAATATAATATAAAAACCAAGGTAAACAGTTAAAAGGTGACAAAGACTAATATGCCAGCGACATATACAGCAAAGTGTATGGGGGGGTTTCCGTCATTCTTAATGTCACAGAAGCAGACTGGTGCTACCCAAACATCTGTCCAGCTGGCCAGACGAACAGCAGGTGGGGTATAAACCATAAAACAGGTGCATGCCATACATGTGAAGATGCAGTCGGTGCACAACAGTTATTTATGCAGCAAGACACCGCTTCCCAGACACCCCACACCCCTCACAAATCCCACTCCTTAATCCCAGGGTTTGAACGTCCTACAGCAGTGCCCCTCCATTCTGGGTAAAGGCGCCCCTCCCCCCCAAATAGGCCGCAAAGTGGCTTCTGTTATCCCAGCATGCCTTAGGCTGCAAAGACGTGCAAAGCAGCCGCCAGCTGAGCTGGTCTGACAGCGTACCATAGGGAAAGGGCAGGAAATACAGGCCAGCATCAAGCCTGCAGAATAATCACAACATCTTCAGCTAGATGCGTCATGGAAAATGGCCAAAATGGATTGCACAATGGTAAACTGAAGACTATTCTTTCTGTCGGTTGTCAATCGCCAAACTCACCACATGCCTTGCCGATTGCATTTTGTCAAACAATATTAGTAATTTCCATATGCCGCCTGCCATTGTCAAAGATCAGCCTCTGACACACAGCAGGATTTCAGATGTGAAAATGCTTGTTATTTAACCAAGTTGTTAGTCAGTGTACACGGCTGGGCAAAGAAAGCGCCAAGTCCAAAATTGCATTAATCTTTTAATGGTCTGAACTGCAGAATTGATCACCTAGACATGTTAATTTGAATTTTATATCACATATTGACAATTTTTCCTGATTTTGTAATTGTGTACAAGAAGGCCGTGTAAGTGAATGTCCCCGTTTCCAGCTTTTTCGCAGCAGTTCACTGCAGCAGCGATCAGTGACAAACAAACGGCTGCACTGCTCCCGGGAGAGCAATCTTTTGTTAAAATGATCTTGCGAGACCTATGATTGGACACAATTGACATTTGTAGAAAAAGACATTTTCTTTAAACTTAATGTACTTAGCAGACTTTATGGAAAGTGACAGAAAGTGAGCATCTGAAAGCAAGGTCAGCCAGGCTTCCTGGAGCAGCTGAGGCTAAGGACCCTGCTCAAGGGCCCAACGGGGATATGATCCCTCTGCCAGCTAAGGGATTCAAACCCAGACTTCGTGGTCATGGGTGCCGGGCCTTCTCAGAGCTACACAAGGACATTTTTAAAAAAAATAATGAATATTTTATATAGTGTGTGTGTCTTAATATCCACCCTCTTTAAAGACTACATTTCAGTTTTAATAAAAAAGTGCCACAAGCCCATATATCTAGTTAAGGCTTGAACTAAACCTGAATTCACAATTAGTCTGTAAGTGTATTTCGCATTGACATAGAATTCTGAACTTACAAAACAAACAGCAGGGCTGTACGTCTTCTGAATTCAGAAACAAAAGTCTGGATATACGATTGATTCTCTCACCATGAATAATCATCCTGAACTGGGTCCATGGTTATGAGGAAAATCTGCCACCAGCAAACAGTGACCTGACAGCGGTAAGGGAGCCTATGTCCTGTCCCACCACTTGAGCAGGCTAAATTCCACTTATGGGTGCAGCACTGCCAGTGTTGACAGGCCAGTTCATTTCTTCAAAGCCACTGGCCCATGCACAGCTCCCATAATGCATTTCAGCGATGGTTCCACATGAGAGGCAGCCCAACCTCACCTCACCTCAGGAAACTTGGCTCATGGCCTGCAGCCCAGATGGAGAGGTGGCACATGCCTTTAGAGCAAAGGAACAGGTTCTTTTGCAGAAATGGCCCATAAGCCCATACATATTTATTCATGCAAACTCTTTTTTGCACAACTAAAAACATCGATTTCGCAGTGCTGGATCCAAACTTTCGGAAGACACCAATCACAGCACGTTTTGTTAACACGGACACAAATCAGCACCTTTCAGGTTAGGACACGTCCCTGTTAGCCCAGGTTGGTACCAGACCCGCATCTTGCCTCAGAACATGCTAACAAGGAGTTCATGAAACAAGGTGCTAACCGTCGTTCTGTCAGCTCCTTCTGTCATTCCAGTACTACATTCCAGAGGATGTTAAGGTTCTGATAGAGGGTGACTAAACTTTGCGAGGACAGCTTTTATTCAGCCGTCGCCCTCGGTACATACCGGTGGTTTGCTAGGTCAGCACCCCCTCAGAAGATGCCACTTTAGGTGACCGCCTATGATACCTAATGCAGTAGTTAACCACTTTTGCACCATTACCCAATTTTTGCCGTGTCATCTTCAGTTCGCTATGATCAAGCACGCAGTGCATTCTGCAGTTTACACAATCAATGCATATCACACAAATCTCGATGTGCCAATGAATTTTAAATTAAGCATCCGTGCTCTGGCTTCTTGGATTGCTTAAGTGTTCACTAGTTTTGCACTAAACTTTTGCAGACCCAAAACCCTTTTATACAGGTTATTTCTAGATTGTGGCTCAGCTGATTGTGATAATGGCTCAGGGTAGGAGCTCGCTGGCTTAAAAATGCTTACGTTTCCAACTCAGAACTTGCTGCGACCCAGATTTGTGTCATGACCCATGGGTTGAGAATCGCTGGCTTAATGGGTTGACTGGCATGGATATAAACTTGAGGGGACTCACCCGTGCAGGCAAGGGAGGGTATAGTGCCCAGGGACAGGGCTCTACTCAGGCGGCCCGGCAGAGAGGAGGGGGAGGCCCGGCGGCCCCGCTGCTGGCAGAGCTGGCGGCTGAGAAAGTGCAACAGATTGGGAGGCGGTGTGGGTGCAAAGGAGGGGGAGGGTCCCGACAGGGCTGACGCCATCACTGGGATATGCCCGTCATAGCAGGAGCCCAAAGAGCTGCCAGACAGATACCTAGAACAGAAGAGCAGAGTGGTTACTGACTGAAGCCCAGCGTGCACACTGTGCTGTTACACGTTACACAGCAGGGAGGCGGGGGGAAGAGTCCGGACGGCCAGGCCAGCTGCAAGGAGCTTAACAGGAGAACATCACCACTACCAATACGTACCACTAACGCAAGGCTGGTTTTTGCAATGCATCACGTCAGTTCACTTTTACACCAATTCCCAGGGGTAATGAGTTAATGAAACTAATAACACTACATCCCTCGTGACTTCCCACAAAGGTTTCTGTAGAAGTACATATATATTTACAGCTGTTCAAGTTGGCTATCTGACATACCAACATCAGAGGAATTTGGAAAGCAAGTTTAAGCTGGTAATAAAACCAAACTAAGAAGGTAAAAATATACTCAAGATAAAGGAGCAAATTCATTAAAACTTTAACACAAGCTGAAATAAAACATATATTACATATATACACACCATCCAACAAATACATTCTCATGGACATCACTTAGCTGTGGACCAGAAAAAGTAACGTGTGGGCAATTATAGGATATTCTCACCTTTGTGTTTTGGTTTGAAAAGCATTACAAATACATGTGAATCGAATTGCAACTGCATAACCCTCATTGTGGCCAGTACACTGTCAAAAAGAAAAAAAACTTTGCATCGATTCAAAAGCACTCATCGTTAAATCTGTAGATTTGTATCAACAAGCGAACTAGTACTTATGTACCACCAGAATGAAAACTGATGCTCGAAAATTCTTTCCACACAGCTGAACTCAATCACAAAGTTACGGGAATTGACGGTCATGTAAAGTTTAGCCTTACGAAGGTTTCGTATGACATCCGGATGAAAGTAATGGTGATGTAACAAGGATTTACTGCCATTTAAGAATAGCATACATACACACATTTGAATATTGCACAGTTTATTTAACTGATTCAAATGACAGTTATGTAACAATATACTGTTTACACATTTACATCACATGACAAAGTCCAAGAGGACAATTTAAGATACAGTACCCAAATTAGCCAGTAATTCAGCATTTACTGAAAAGACTGTTGCAACAGTAGTCCAAATATTTCTGAAACACACATTTAAAAAATTTCAGCAGATTTTAAAAAATCCCAAAATGAGAACGATCATTTAGCCGAACAAAAACAGAATACACGAGTGTTAGGGTACTGGATCTTGGTGTTTTAATTAAATTTAATAAATTGTAAAAATACAAAACGCTAAATATTGCAATGGTTAAACAAGAAATCATACATGTAAACGGCACATTGGAGAATATCTTAAGGCTTTAAGAACAACTTTAGCCTGTGGCATTACCTATGATTCTCCTTAATCTGTCTCAAATGAATCCATATTCATGCATAACACACCTACATACCTGAAGAGTTTAACAGTTCAGTTTTTGGTATTAAATGTACAGTTGGTACACTCCAAAGAACCAATGAATGTGCTATATTAGCAAGATGCACACAAAGTCATGTAAAGGCAGGTGGCGTACAGCTGGAGTCGAGATGAAGCCAAAGCTCACAGAGGCTTTGAAAATGACACAGCACAAGAACTCTGTGCTGCCCTCTTCTGGATTGGAGGGCAGTAGTAAGTGGAGCTCCCTAACCTCCTCTAACTTTGGGTGCTGAATTTTACAGTAATAACCCAACAAATGGAAACCAGGTAAATGACTAAGCTACAGAACAGAACAGAACTTTCAGATTTTAGGAATCTGTCTCCAAGTACTATATGGAAATTGCACTCCCTACCTAATGTTGACTGTCGGCTTCCTCGCTGGCAAAATACAAAGCTTCATTCAAAACAACACAGAGGAGACAATACAGTCAACTGTTTATGTAAATTCACATTTATCATAGTGCTACAATATTTTAATACATGACCCTCCAAGATTACATTCCTAAAACACACAATCTTAACCTGACAGATTAAACGATGAGACACATTTCTTTCTTGCGAACTTGTTCGGAAATGTTCAGAGCGTTTAGAAAACTCGTAAAATATTAGGACAGGATGTCAGTCATGTCATAGGGTTAAGAATTTGCCAGGAAAGCACCATTAGCTTTCTCATTCACATAATTCCCAGAAGACTACAGCTATGTTTCAGAGCCTGTTTAAATGGCACATGCAGTTGCAAATTATAATACTCACATGCAGACATGTCAAAAACAGAACTAATCCTACAAAACATACTTGTAAAAATATAAGAATAGCTGGTGATTTTCTAACAATTTGGGTCACCACACAGTGACAGAACTATAAAGTAGTGGGATCTTGGTTATTTTTTCCCCAAAAGCTAACAGTTTTTCCCATTGACTTCACAGAGGGTTTCTGTAAAAAGAAAGGCTCGGCATTCCTGACGAACAAACAACCAGGCTCCATTGCTGTGCTAACATATATAACAATGGCTGCGTCCGAAATCGCGTACTTGCGTCAGTGCACTGAGATGTAGTGCGTAGTGCACACTGCGCACTTCCTTCTGAGATGTGCACTATCATGGATAAGTGCTGTCCTAACTTACCGGAAGTGACGGACTAGCATTTTGATCGCAATTCTCCAGCGCGCCAAAATATCTGCCATGAAAACTTGCCGAAAGTCCCTCCCCTTCCGCTACGCAGTCAAAAGTGCACAAGTGCAAGTTTAGTGCACATAGTGTCCTTCATTCTGCACTGTGTTTTCTGGCCGTTTTCAGTGCGCCATCCGGGTACTTTCCGGGCACTGAATTTTCGCTTAGTTGTCAGTGTGAACGCACTGCGCCCTAAAATCGCGCACTAAAAATGCGCAAGTACGCAATTTTGGACACAGCCAATGTGTCCGTCACACAAAACAGCCATTTTCCCCCAAATTGAAATAATGGAAGGGTTTGTGCCATAGTGTTTCTGTGTTACTGTAGTGTCAATCCAGAATTAATCAACCCAATTATTCACAGCTAAAAAATAAGAGTTAGTGTTATTTAGTGTTAAGCATTAGTGGTTATTTCTTTTTGCTATGAAAGACTATTAAACATTTCTCTCTCTAGGTATGTAAAACAAAAAAAAAAAAAAAAAAAAAAAAAAAAAAAAAAGCAGGACTAAAACAACGGTATGTCGAAAAGGTTTTTTTCTAGATCATGTAGTGTCGTTAAGCAGAGTGAAATTTGAGTAACCTTTGAATAAATGAGTAAATCTTGTACTCATTTTACCATAAATGCATTATAGCTGCCACTTTGAGTGTAGTAACCAAACACTGTTCCTCATCAAAATGCTATCATTCGTCACTAAAACTGACCCAAAACAGGCTGAATGCTAATTGCACCCATAAGCTGTAATTAAACAACATTCTTTCAGTTTTCTTTTGAAAAAAGATATACTGAGATATAGCAGACCAATAGCTATGCAGGGTCTGCATTTTCATTATAATGTTCTGTTCAGTACAAACGGAACGATTACTTGCTTAATTATGGACAAGTGAATCCATAATACTGAAGGATGCATAACCATATTTAAAAAAAAAAAAAAAAAAAAAAAAAAATCGACTGACTGACCATGGATAAGAGCTAAACAGAACCTATAGAGAATTTGGAACAGTAATGTCTATAAGGCAACAAAAAAAGCTGACTTCAGTAAATGTTCAAAGCTACATACAGTGAGTCATGTCGTAAGAACCAGAACAGTCATTATACTCTACACCACCAATACTACCAAGACAATGAACTAAAAGCAAAAGATCATCATTGGACATACTTCAGGCAGAAACAAACAACCTACAGCACTGGTGGACCATTTAAACAGGTCTTTCAAACCCATTTCAAAGTATAAACTTTTCATTCCAACACATTCCTCTAATTTGACTGGACTATATCTGTAGATTACAGTGAAAGGCAGCGTTTTTTAAAATTTCACAACTAACAAATCAAGAGGTATCTGATATTAAAAAATTGAAATGTGCTACAAGTCTAAAAATAATACTAAACAGGTAATACAAAGCATTAGGCTTGTGCAGCATTTCGGCTGGTCACTGAAGTGGTGTATAAACAAATGCTCATTCCCAGTCTTATGGCAATGATATAATTTACTGCGTTTTTCTAATTGTATGTCACTTCAACATACTACTGATTACTGCTAATACAGCCAGACCATGTGGAAACTGAAAACATAAAGATACAGTGTCCAGTGTTAAAATGTATTCAGTGATTGGAGGTATTATATGGCACTACAAACATTTAAAATTAATGATATCAACTTATGACTGGTTAAAAGAAATATATGCGCGGATTATTTTGTTAATACAAGCGAAGGGGGAGATGGGGGAAGCAGAGAAACACTCTGACGTCATTGAGGGAAAAAAAACCCACACACACAAAAAACACGCAATATCCTAGGCCACACAGTCTCCTTCCCTTCTGCATGGTGTTTAAGTGTCACTGTTCGAATTCTGACCTTCGAGCCCTGGCTCTCCTCTGGCCGGCAGCCTTGCGCGTGGCCACGGCGGCTGCGAAGCCCACCAGGCAGCAAAGGGCTGTGATGCTCAGCTTGACCGTGTCAAGCCAACCCGGGGTGTCCGGCATCAGGTAACTCTCCAGCAGGTACAGGCTCAGGACCAGGAACCACAGCAGTGAGGCCATGGCGTCGATACGCCGCAGCCTTCAGCAGCGAAAACAAATTATGTGTAATTATATCGAAACGCAACATAAAAACAAAATTATACGCAGAGCAAAAGGTAGGAATCTCAGCCTTAACGTTTTGGTATTAGCCACAGCATGATCAGAACTATAAGCCTAAGCATTTACAGTGGAAACATTACATAAGAATACAAATTTACAAACGAGAGGAGGCCATTCAGCCGATGAAACTTGTTTGGGGAGAACTCAACTAATAGCATTAAGTTGTTAAAATCTTATCTAGCTCAGATTTAAAGGAACCCAAGGTTTTAGCTTGCACTACACTAACAGGAAAACTATTCCATATTCTACCTACACACTCTGTAAAGTAGTACTTAAAATCCAGTTTAAAATGCTCTCCAGCTAATTTCCAACTATGGCCATGAGTTCCTGTATTTGAACTAATATTGAAGTAACTATTTTGTTGAACAGCATCCAGATCGGTTAGAATCCTATATACCTGGATCATGTCCCCTCCGTATTCTTTACTTATGGCTGAACAGATTTAACTCAGCTAACCTCTCCTCATAAGACATTCCTTTAAAACTGGGAATCATCTTTGTATCCCGACATTGAGCCCTTTCTAATGTTCTTTTTTAAGATAAGGTGACCAAACCTGCACACAATATTCTAGGTGTGGTCTTGGCAAGGAATTGCATAATCTTAGCATCACCTCCCTTAACTTAAACTCCACACAGCTAGAGATGTAACCCAACATCCTATTGGCCTTTTTAGTTGCTTCCCTACACTGGCGAGAGTGGGACATGGATGCATCAACATATACATCAAGGTCTTTCTCACAATCAGCTTTCTTTATTTCAGAGGAACCCTGTATATTCCTGCTCCCTGCATGGATTTCCTTACATTTGTCTACATTTTAATTTAATATTTCATCTGCCAGGTATTAGCCTAGTCATTAATTAAATCAAGATCCCACTGTAGCCTTTGTGCCGATAGTTCAATATCTGCTATACCACCCACCTTGTTGTGGTCTGCAAATGTAACCAATTTGCTCTATATATTGGTGTCAATATCATTTATGTAAATCAGGAATAATAGTGGTCCTAAGATTGAACCCTGTGGTACCCCACTATGAATGCAGGCGCCCCAAAAACATTGTGCCTCTAACAACTACCTGCTGCTTCCTGCGTTACACCATTTTAAATCCAAGCTGTTAAAGTTCCTGAAATCCTTGCAGCTTTGCGCTTAAGCAGGAGCTATTTCAGGGGAATGACAAAGGCCTTCTGGAAATCTAAGAGGATCACATCAGTGGCCTTTTTCTGATCAATTTCCCTCATAGCCACACGATCAACATCAAGTTCCCATGCACATTTATCTGCATTGTAGAATCTTACATATTACTTATGGATCTATATTCTTAAAGATAGAAGTGTGTCACCTGATGAGGCCGGCGAGGAAAATGCTACCGACACAGGTCAGCAGGCCCAGGAAGACCAGCACCATCTGATGGTCGTTGCCGTAATCCCAGGCTACCTGGGCCTTCTCCAGGGCATCACCTGGCACCAGGCTAAGCAGCTCACGCCACACCCCCCCCGACTCGCTGCCGCTGGGGTTCGACACATTCTCACGGAGAGGGCTGGATCCAGGTGAGATCACACCCCCACTCTGTGTCTGCAAGGGGCTTGCAGGGGCTAGAAATGGCTGCCGCCCATACAGTGCAATCAGCACCAGGAACACACAGGTAAGGAAGGCCAAGAAGCGAAGGAGGATCACCCATGCTGGCGGGGAGACAGAGTGGGAAGCCTGCACAGGAGAAGGATAGGAGACCAAATTCATTCTCCAGCCTATGCATAATGGTGTCCCTGTTAATACCAAGTGAACAAGAAGCACATAAAACAGCTCTGAATATCTCAGTATGAGACGCCAAAGAACCAATATCTATCAATCATTCATGTTTCACAGTCCACTTACACAGATATACATGTACACCTCTATTAGGCATCCTGTGATACTGCTAATTTCTTCCAGGGACATTCCAGTTGTTTTTAACATGAAATTTGTAAAACTGACAATGTAAATAAATTTGACAATGTAAACTACACCAAAGTAAATTTAATTTCCCACAAAACAGAAAGCCTGTCCCTGCAGTCAGCAACCCTTGCACATCCTGTCTAGATTCCCTATGAGATGCACATGCACGCAAGACCGAAGACTGAGGGCGGAACCTTTGGTTCGTGGAGCTTTTAGGGGGCGGCCCTGCAGGGCAACCTCACCTGCACGCAGCCCAGTTGAGCATCGCGACCACGCCGCAGCTGGTGGCTGAAGAGCAGTGCGCGTAGCTGCCGGTTCTGGTGCTTGATATAGTACTCCACAGCTGTCTGACAGGGCCGGCAGAGCTTGTAAGTCTGCTCCAGGTGGTGCCGGTACACCTCAATCTCCTCGTCATACTTCTCCTGGACCAGCCAAGGAAGACAACGCATTAAAATACCAGTAATGTCTGCTGACGCTGAGAGTCACCCATAATAATGTTATTTCAAAGGAGGGAATCGAAACAAAATGGAGAACAACATTCATCTGGAAACACCCAAGGTTCCCTGCGCCTACATTTCAATCATTCCATCTTAGTTCTTATGTCATGCTCAACTTGCACAGAAGACAGACTGTATGTGGAAAAACCACTTTAGTGTGGGAGCAGGACAGCCCCGTGGACTAAAAGACAAACATAAGGAGCCTGAAACACAGCCTCTGCCTTCACATCCCATTAGAAGGTGCTTTGTTGGTGACCTGAAATGGAACACTGCAAATGTCGCTTTTCATTTGGACAGAGCTCCCATTTACATTTTATTGGGTTAGATTAATTTACGACATTTTCTGAACGTTTAATTCAGCAGCCAGTCTGGTCAGCAGCATTCCTATGTATATTGCAGGTCCTCACCTCATTCCATTACAGGCTCGGTGCATAAGCCAAACTCTCCTCTATATTTTTGCGCTTTTACAATTAAAATCTTGTTGTGCTGCTCACATTCTAGAAAAGCACTACATTTATTCAGAATACATTTGCCTTTTGTTCAACCATTATTGATGTTTTATCATGAAAACAAAGTTTAACACAATGATCTCAGTAATAAGCAAGCTGTTTATATTAAATCATTTAATGAATAAACATTTAATGAATATAGCCAATGACGGTAAACTGGGTGTTCTCCATGATCTTATTTCCGCTAAAGACTTTAACGATCCTGTTTCTAAATTCTATAAGTGCCTTGCATATGCCCCAGTCAGCTTCAAAGCTTTGAACAGTTAAAAAAAAAATTATATATAAATTTATTTATAGGCAAGTCAGAAGAACAATACAGTACAAAATACAGTAATAATAAAAATGACTACATAAGGTACTGTTCTGCGTTGAAGCCTCACAGTATTTTCACAAGCATCACACAGTAGTGTGTGCAGTCGTTATTACAAACCATTGCACTTAACCCAGATTTTTAATATCAACAGGCTTTGAGGCAGTCTGTTACGTACGAGCTGTCTGTAAGTACAAGTTCCTAACCTGGGGACTATCTGTATCACAAGATGCTGTTCACTCTAGCAAGTCACCGAAAATGTAGGTTTTTAAATAGAGAATAAATAAACAAACAAACTCCAAAAATACTGCTGCACGCAAACTACAAAGCATTCACAGACAGACAAATCCTCCACTCAGTTGCACAGACCTCATCACGAGGCAGAAAAGATGCCAGCTGCTTGATCTTCAAGGTCTGGTTGTGGTTACACTTTTTGCACAGAAGCATCTGGCAGTTGACCCACTGCAGTGGCCGAGCCACCTCTGCCTGGGTGAGACCCGCTGACACGCCATGGTTCAGGTGCTCCATGTACTGTGCTGGGATGGGCTTGTTGTAGTCACCATTCTGCAAGGGAAAAATGAAACAAGGTACATGAATCAGCGCTGAGATGACATTTACTTGTGAGGAAAAAAAAAAATGGAGTAACCCTATTCCTTGTACGTCTTCCTTCACGGGCTAGGTGAGGCTTACCTCTTGGAAGCCGTTGTACTGCTCACAGTTGGGACAGTCCCAGCAGTTTCTGTTTCCATATGGAACCACTGTGTCTTGGTTGCAGAACCAACAGTTCACATTAACATGCGTCGGCTTCTTCCTGCCAAATCAGATGCAAGTTTTGTAATCATGCATGTGGCTACTGGCTAGCAGCGCCAAATGTTAGGAAATACAAAATATCCTGGATTTTACTCTCTCTACAATTACCACTACCAACAAAAGCTTTTCTGCACCAGGTTTATTCTTCCACTGTGACAATTAGCGGGTTAGAGACCGACTCACTACTGGAAACACTGGGGGGTGGTCAGATTCCACTTTTAACTGGTTCACTTTCATCTAGCATTCTGTGACAGGTAAAACAAGAGTTAGCTTTGAGTAAAAGAGTAATTATCTATTTATAAATCTGTAGATCCATAACTTATCAGATACAGGGTGACGGGCACACCTATCGCAGAATTCCCAGCGCGTAAGGCGGCACGATGGGTAGGATGCAAGTCACGGGGCACACCAGTGACACCAATTTACCTTACCAGATTAGGAGGAAACCAGAGTACTCAACAAACACTGCATAAAGTTATGCAAACCCCAGACACTAAGCACATTATTCCATTTGAAGCTTATTTGCGTAGTTCACACTCATTTTCAGTTCTCTCAAATCCGATCATTTCACATAAGATGCTTCCCCTATTTCTGCCTTTTTCAGAACTTCTGTTCTGTTCCCACTGCATGAATTCACCCAAACTGTAGTTCCAGAACTCCTTTAGTCCCTACTCCACATCAGGTACTACTCCCTTGACCAAAAACCACTGGGTGGGGCTTACAGCGATTAACTTCGCTGATCTGCTGGCCACGAGCACCGGCACCAACTTGGAAGTGACGCCAAATTATGGAAGAAAGTAGCAGTGAAGCAAAAATCAAGCAGATACAAAAATAATTCTCAAAGACAATTCTCAATTACATTAAAATCATTAAGGAATACCTTTTTTGTGCTTTTTATGCTTCGGAAAATTCCGACAGATGTCAATACCAGAAATACTTCTGTCTAATATCGGCAATGTATACAATCACAACATACATTTCCAACATGTATGCAGTTGCCCCCAATGGTTATGTTTTCATTCAACTGACTGAATGGGGATCCTTATAATGTCTGAGCAATAAGCACCTTAAAGGAGAAGCATGCAATCAACTTGCATTTTTGTACTGGTCATAATAAGATACAATACTGTGTATTGTCTTGCACCCAATAGTAGAGTAATAAAAATGGTAAATGCATTTCAGTTAACAGGCGATTTGATGCAGATTATCATTTTGATTGTGGGCGAAGGGGGGAAGTTGTAAAACCATAATAATTACATCATGATGTAACAGCTTCCCACAAACATGTTATGCAGAGGAATTAATTCTCTTTGCATTAATGTGAAAGTCAAAACTAATATCATTGAGGTCTTACTTTTATTTCCACCTTTCACAGAACCTTAATTAGGATTACCATTTAAATTTAAATACCACTAAAATTCACAAATTATAATTAATAAGGCTGGGAAAAATCAGGTAAAAGAATTGCAAATTATTAGGAAATTTATTTCCAAATTATATTATAACCGCATAAAGCGATTACATAAACAATTTTAACCAATTCATTTTTATCTAGTAGCAATTCTTGGAAGAGAGGATACAGCATACACGTGCTTTCATACTTCGAATTTAAAAAGACGTCTTAAAAATATTTGAATATTAATGGAGTGACCTTTAATTGTGGTAAATAATCAGTCTGATTTTGATTAAAGAAACACCACAGATCGACAATAATCAGAGTATGATCAATGCAAAGAATCCAGTCAGAATTGCTCGAAAACACCGTTCAGAGGACGGCGATTCATATTTCATAATCGTTCTATTCAACTACACAGAGAATAACCATCTGCTAGCCATATGCCATTCGTGACCGACCAGAAACAACAACTGCGGGCTAGATTAAGTAGCACCGCGACTGTCCAGTGCAAAGCGAGTGAACTCATGCTCTCCTTGCTAGGCCCGGCTTCATGTTCTCTTTCGTTTTTCCTACCTTGTTACAATTCGGTATATTAAGGCTCCAGTAGCGCATGCAGTTGCTCCAGCTCCTCCATACAAGGCATGAGGGTACTGTGATAACATCTGATTAAAAGCATCCATTTCTGAAAGAGTGGGATATCTGACCGTGAAGAGGTTTCGGCGACGGAAAGGAGGCGCCGGAGCAGCGCTTTGACCTCGGCGTAAAGCCCGCCCCTTATGCCAAAGTAGTCGGTTCAGGGGGGATTAGCGCTCCACAGTACGACGAGTATATTACGAGACTGCATTTAGGACGCTTTCAGCTGTTGTTTCCGTACATTAATCTGCTGCCAGTGTTTTAGGATGCATTCATTTGAACTTGGTTTTTACACGGTGGCGGGATTTTCACATGGAATGCATGATGTGAGGAGTGTTCCGTAGGACCGGAAGTGTCACGTGACGGCATGTGTAAATCCAGAAGCTGACATTCCTGGGAGAAATGGTAGTTTCCTGTTAAAAAAAAAAAAAAACATTTATGACAACAGATTAGTTTATAAACCTTCTATTATTGTGATCTAATTTTGCAAAATGTTTTTTGAACCTAAACATTTATTATATGTATATAACATAAGAAATAAGAATCAATACCGCTCAAAATTGCACTGGAGTTCGGAATATATATTTTGTGTCATCTTTGTGTCCCGATTATCTTTCCAAATAGGAATACATACTGCAAAGGAATTTGTAATCAGCCATATAAAATTGAAAATAAAATCTCGGGGACGTAACTGCATAAAAGTAACCGAAGTGAAACATTTTCCATTAAAATCTCATATCTTTAAATGTATCCTTTGGTCAGATGTGTTTGGACTACAAGAGACGACCCATACAAACACAGAGAGAACGTGTAAACTCCACATACAAAACGCTGGGGTGGGAATCCCAGCCATAAATGCATAAGGTGACAGTGCTATTATCTGGGCTTTATTTTCCTAGAGTCAAATCAGTGTAATGTAAAGACGGAGATAAAACTTTCACTTTCTTCATTTGTTGCTATAGTAGATGTGAACGCAATAAATCGAGTCTATTACCAAATATTAACAAAACCGCGGTTTTACATATATGCGGTCTCTGTAGTTCTATAACATGTTTAACTGAGTGAGGCAA
This sequence comes from Mormyrus lacerda, assembly GCA_015163995.2. Lineage (NCBI taxonomy): Eukaryota > Metazoa > Chordata > Actinopteri > Osteoglossiformes > Mormyridae > Mormyrus > Mormyrus lacerda. Next base: position 352,509 of record JAABNX020000076.1, read on the forward strand.
TAGTCCATTCAAAAATTTATTATGCCTGATTGAAGGCTAAACACAATATCAGTGATGCGGTACACAATTAAATCCGCAACCAACGTGTTAGGTGCACTTTATTAACCAGTAGAGGTCACTCGAGAACGCCTTAAAAAGTCAACAGTTCACGATTACTGTTTTGTTTTGCATGCATAAACATAACATGAATTTCTCGCTCCCCTTACAATAAAAGGGAATAAACAAATCAATGACACACCTTGCCCCGCTGTACATGACTGTCTTCATTATCACAGATTATCATAGGTCTACATCAAATAATTTCTACATAGGGTGAGCAACTTATTTAATACGCGAAATATAAAGTCCAAGAAACTCAATGAAAATTTAAGAAGGAGAATTGTAGATTTACACAAATTGGGAAAGTCTTTTGGAGCCATTTCTGAACAACTGCAGATTCCAAGATCATCAGTCGAAACAATTGTATGCAAGTTGTTCAGATGTGTCACCACTTTGCCAGGCTCTGGAAGAAAACCCAAAGTGTCTCCCTCAGATGAAAGGAAATTGTTTAGGATGTTCAGGACCAACCCAGGAACCACCAAGGCTCAGGCCTACCATGAACTAGAAGCTGCTGGAACTCAAGTTTTATATCGTCATGGACTAAGAGAATGTTGACCAAGAAAGAAGCCCCTGCTCCAAAATCGATACCTTCAAGCTTGTCTGAAATTTGCAGCTGCCCACATTGACAATCTCTCTTCTGGAGAAAAGTGTTATGGTTAGATGAGACAAAGACTGAGCTATTTGGCCACAAGAACAAGAGGTATGTTTGGAGGAGTCAAGGTGAGACTTTCAAACTGTAGAACACTGTACCAACTGTCAAGCATGGTGGTGGTTGCATCATGCTCTGGGGCGATTTCACTGCCAGTGGTACTGGTGCATTGCACAAAGGGGATGGAATAATGAAAATGGGGGACTATCTCCAACTTCACCTCAAATCACCAGCAGGTTGAAACTTGGACACAATTGGGTGTTCCAATAGGGCAATGATCCCAAACACACATCAAAACTGGTTTTGGGATTGGATAAAGTAGGCTAACATTAAGCTTCTGGCACAGCCTTCCCAAAGCCCCGACCTTAAGCCTATTGAAAACTTGTGGACTATGCTTAAAAGCTGGGTCTGTGCCAAGAAACCAACCAATTTAAATGTAAACTCCACCATTTCTGCCAAGAGTGGTCAAATATCCAGCTAGAATTATGCCAGAAGCTTGTTGATGGCTACAAAAAGCATCTGGTCGAGGTGTAACTTGCTAAGTGACATTTAACCAAATATTAGAGGGGGTGTATTTATAAATTTCAGCCTGTAGGTTTAGTTTTGACCTTGTGCAGATTGCAGAAAATCCAAAATGTATTCAAACCTGTGCACCCAGTTCTTGTTTTTAAAGATCATTGAAGCTGTATGTTGTATAATCATTCTACCCTGGAAAATGATTGGTGCAAATAAATCATTAAAAGCCCAAAATTAATGACGTTCATGCCCCTGATGAGTGCATGTAAACCGCTGACTGTATAGGCCATGTGTGTTAACTTGTTTATGTGTAATTCATATTGAAATACTAAGATGCATTGTTATAAGCTGCACCTACAATACAGCCATTAGACTTTACTCTGTTTCTGCAGAAATACTACCTAAAACATAAAGATATTTATGAACATTAGCCTAACATTAGATAAAGCCAGCCAAATTAAAACAAATCGTACAAAACCATACTACTTCTATTTATTGAGGAAAATCATCCATCGCTACTAATTTGTTTTTGGATAAAGTATGCAACCACTATGGTTAAAGCCAATCAGATGTGTCCGGGAGGCCCTGCCTTATTGAAGCCACTCAAGTGTGAGTCTGGGAGGTCCTGCAGCCATTAATGTTCAACAGACAGCGAGCAGCCAGGTTTTTCTTGAAGTCAGCAACCAGCTCTTTCGTATTCTCAACATTTAGAGACAGGTTGTCCTGACACCAGTCCACATGATGTTTGACCTCCCACTCTGAATGCAGAGTTATTATTGTTGCTGATGAGCCACTAAAGAATAGTGACAGCCCTGGGGGACAGGGCTCAGTCTGAGGACCCTGGAGGTTTCCTACAGAATCCGACTGAGGTCTGTCAGTCAGGAAGTCCAGGACCTAGTTACAGAGGGGGGGTGTTCATGCCCAACAGGTTTACCTTCCCTACCAGCCAACAGCAGACCTATATGTTTTTTTTAATCATTGTTTTTCTGACTGAGTAATCCAAAACTAAATGGCTGTTTTAATAGCTTTTAATACAATACAATGAATAATTTTCTAGCGCGGCATGACAATTAATCTTGATCTCGGTTGTAGCTGCTGACTATATATATATATATATACATACACACTGTCAGTACGTTGACATGACAATGTCACCCCATTCAATAATGATTAAGTTTTAAATAAATTTGAGGGTTGAGGCAATTAGTTGGTAGCAGGAAATAACAGTGAGAAGAGATACATGACATGTTCAATTTCACCAAACGGCATTTATCGTGGGAGATGACCCTTCTCTCGGCTAATTTTGCCAAGATTTCAAAAATATCAGGGTATACTCAAAATACCGTGGTGTACTGTATGAAGGCAATACCACCCCGGCTTCAACCTTACTTACTGAATTTGATGATCAAATCTGGGCGTCTTCCAATCACATGCGTTTAACATGGTGAACCACACAGCCCCCCATAAATCTCATCCCCCACAGAGCCACTGCATACATGGCGAAAGGTGCTTACCTCCAATTTCTTCCATAACATTTTTCTAGTCCAATATCAGCACTAAAATATGAGAATCCCACAGTTGATCTAATAGTGCTTTAGTATTAGTGCATCAGTATTTATCCATGCTATAATCAAGCAGAGAATCCTTCTAAATGCAATTTATAAATAGCGTACAAACACAAAGACTATTCATTTGTTTAAATAATTTAATTCTTCCAACTAAATCTTGGAAAAAGAAATTATGCAGATGAATTACAAGAATGTTTATTAATGCACTGCATTAGACCCAACTAAATATACACATTTCGGTCCACAATATGTAAAAGGCATCCATTACATACATGAAATTAAAACAAACTATGGGGGGGGGGGGGTGACTGAATGCACAGATATGACATTTCAGCTGTTCTCCACAGGCTTACAATAAACAAAAATGTACACTTTGAACTGTGGACCAGAAGTTCGTAGCAGTCTCCATCTTCACGTTCATGTTAAGCATTCATTCACACGTTCTGAAGAATCAAACTGCTGCTCACACAATCTTCTTTGGATGTTTAAAAATTTATTTATAAAATGATAATAAATAATTTATAACTTCACAGTACAACTTATCAGTTCCGTTTTTTTTTTTTTTTTTTAATTATTGCTATTCACTGTGGTATTCATATTTTTTAAAGTACCATATTTTCCCCTCCAGATTTAGACAGAAAATGCAATAGGACACAGGTCTGCTCATGTCCACACCTCATCATTGTAACTGTCCATCTTTCTTCAGCAAGGAACTCAGGAGCCTCTCTTCCAGCCCAGGAGTTTATAACTCTCAGAAGCACAAGGATCGTCCTGCCCTGTCCATCCAGTGCACAGATTTCTGTGGCAGCTGGATCACGGTCCCCTTACTGGGGAGGCTGGCCTAGCAGGTAAATGATTACCTCATAGGTAGAAAGAACTATGGCCGTGTTGGGGATCTGTCTGATAAGCTGTGGGACAAGCCCACGGTAGAATGCCGTATACCCCTCTTCCCTGGCCACCAGCCGCGCAGTCTGGAAGAAGTACTTGTATTTGCTACCTTCTTCCCGGAGTCTTGTTCGGATGACCTCTGATGGGCGAGAAGCAGAGTGTCATACAATTCCGAGGGGTAAGCTCTGTCCTTCAGTTTAGCCTCTTGGCATAATGTGCGCATGTACTCACCATGTGGATATGCTATACAAGAGGCACACCCCTTGGCGAAAGCAGCTGCCCCCATGAGTGCAAGAAAGTCAGAGCTAGGCCTGTCGGTGCTGCTGTTAGGGGCTGTGAAGCGGCTATTCACTATATGCTTCTTCAGAGTCTCGTATATGAGGAAGCAGATCATGGTCTCCGAGATGCCTGCATAAGATGCAGTCAGTCCGCGGTAGAAGCCACGGATGCCCTCGGTCTTGTACACATAACGTGCACACTGCAGGGCATTCATCTTCTTCTCTCCTCGAGCCCTGGAAGACGGGGGGGGGTCAGTGACATAATGGCAGCAGGACTGTATCACAGCTCTTAGTGTGCTACTCCATGCACAAGTTCTACAAGAATACATTCATCCCATGTGACACTATTGGCAAGGTACGTTTTGCCTGGGGCCTACCTACAAATTCTTCTTCGGCACCAACCCGAGAAAGGTCTGGCCTGGGGTATTATATTTAGTCCCCTAGGCGGACTGCTTGCGGGCGTCAGGTCAGCCCATTTATAACTCCAGTCACATGTTTATGATCACTCTGGCAGGGAGAAGCCCAAGGTCACTTATAGTCTGGGTTCTGCCTCTGGTGAAAGGTAGGGTTACACTAGGGGTGGGCGATATATCTAGATTTTAAAACATACAGGGATATAAATAGAGCACAATATGGATTAAGGTGGTATTGTTTATTTCGAGTTAAAAACTTGAAAAAACTTCATTGAAGTTTCAATCTTGGAAAACTTTTTTTGTTCTCCTGCAGTCTGCAATACTCTGTTAGTGACCCCGCCCTACTTGCTTTCACACATACCCTGACGGGGTTAGCCCTGCTGCACAACCTATATATATATATATATATATATATATGGTCTAATGCAGTGCATTAATAA